>JAXGGS010750094.1:0-30827 GCA_035585475.1 Armandia brevis
ACTCAATCCTGATATCAGGAAGATGATTCAATTTTGCGAATGTTTAGCAATTCAACGGGATTATTCAATGCGGTGTCAAAATTCGGATGAGGCGAGAATGGTGATGGAGAGAGGCTCGGGGCTGTCTAAGGCGTGACGGGCAAAACCAGCTTAGACGCATCTAAACAAGTGACGTCACGATGACGTTACATACCTGGAGGATTACATAGCTAGGAGGCACGAGTAGTAGTAATATAAGGACAGAGTGCCGCTAGTAGTTACTCAGGGCCTCATACTTAATATATTTTGGCTTTTGTTAATGCATGTTTTTGTTTGAGATATATAATTGCTATATTTGGTCTTAGTTAAATAAAAGTTAATAGTTTGAGCATGATGTTTGTGCAGGTGAAATAAACACAACCTAATCTAAAACTGGTCACAGAGTAAATAGGATTATTTTAAAAAGTGCAATATTAGTTCAGGTGAAAAAAATATTAAAACAGTCCACAGGAATAATGTACATAATAGTTTTTTTAATTTGATGTGACAAAATAATCCTTCTCATAAAACATTCAGGTTCATTTGGTCACATGCATAAATTTGGTGATCATTGGTTGTTGATCACATATGAACAGATAGTCTACTCATTCAAGAATTAATATGAGTTTAGTAAGAGAAAAGTGGACTGAATTAAATAGGGAGGAATTGTACTTAAAATACTTTTCTCCTTTTTATTCAGGATCTTGCCTGGAATATCTGGAATTGATAAATTCAGAGGAGTTGTATAATGAATCTTACAAGGATAAATATGATGTTAAAGAAGGATCCAAAAAAAGTGATATTAAAGGGAAAAAAATGTCAGAGGTAAGTAGGTTTTGTGTGTTAGGATATAAAGTAATTTAGGACTCTAAAGGTATGACATTGTATTCAGTAAAATAACATATAATAAGTGGTAAATTAAATATTGAGTACAAATATTTATATAGTTGAAAGAAAAACAAAATATAGTATATAACTGTGTATAAGTTTCTGTGATACATTAAAGGTGCATAAGTCAGACAAGAGTGAGGAATTCAGTTTCTTAAAAGATGGATAATCAATTTTCAGAGGACAATGTTTTACTGTGGTGAGTTAAAGTATTCTTTTTTAACATTTTTTTTAAAAAAAATTAACACATTTTATCTTTTCTTTATAGGGTGAAAAAGATGAGTGTGAGAGCTTGTCTGCCTACTAGAGGGTCACCAAATTCAGCTGGTTATGATTTGGCAAGCGCGCATACTATGACAATACAACCAAAAGAGAGAGAACTAATCTTGACTGATTTGTCAATGAAGATTCCAATTGGATCATATGGTCGTATTGCTGGAAGATCAGGGTTATCATTGCATAAGTCAATAGATGTGTCAGCAGGAGTAAGTAATTAATATATAAGAAATTAAAACAATATATTAAAAAGAATTTCGGAAAAGATTTTGTAATAAGATGTCATTATTTTTAATTAGGTTATTGACAGGGACTTTCAAGGAAATGTTGGAATAGTCTTGGTCAACAACTCAAACAAACCATTTCATGTAAACCAAGGAGACAAGGTAGCACAAATCATTTTAGAAAAGAATTTTGAGTATGATGTTAGAGAGTACAAATCATCAGATGAAGACCCATTCTGGACTGAGAAAACTAAAAGAGGAGAAAGAGGATACGGAACAGAGGGGTTGAGAGATCTGGCAAACAGCTGATAAATAAATTTGATACAAATGATAATATTGTCATTGAAAATAAAACATAAACTATTTGTCTTGATATTGTTTTTATTTGTGATACAGAAAAGCATGACATTGCATAAATTTTAAGTAGAACACATGATTGGTTATCATGCATATTTTATTTAAGCTGATGAAGCAAATTGAATAAATTTATAAAGAGAGGGAATATAGTGACATAGGTTATTTCAAGATTAATAATGGATTCATCTACATGGTTCAGAGTTTTGTACAACGAGTAAGTATTTAATAATACATTGTTAAATGTATTATTTTTTGACAGTTTAATGATAATCTTTTATTTTTATAGAAGGGTTGACAGAACAATACTACAAGACCAATATAGAGATGAGATTGTATCTTTTTATACATATGCACATATGTATCATGACAACAATGGTAACACAGGATATGTTGATTTGGGGTTAAACAAGTGGAGTCTTACACCAAATGATGCATGGAACAATGGAGAAAAGTCATCAGTGCATTTAGCATGTAAAAGCGGAGTAGAAATGATAGTAATAGAAAAGAAAATTTCAAAGCTGGATGATTTAACAGTTTTCGGCATGATGATTGTTAGATTGATTCAACAACATTTTGTTGAGATTAAGAAAAATTTATGTAGTATGTGCTCATTGAATTGGGGAGATGATGTGTCAAAACCAGAGATCAGTATGTGTTCATTTTGTAATGACATTACTGACTTGATTGATGAAAGTTTCGAACAAGTAATACATGAGTTACTTACATTTGAAAAATTGTATGAATATGTAAAGGAAAATTTCAGAATGTTCTCATTTGATTTTTTAACAATGTTTGCTATAACAGAATTATCTACAGATTTTTTGTACTCAAAAAAACATGAGAAAAGTCGTGATATGTTAAAATTAACATGTAAAAATTTAATGATTGTTCCAGTTGAATATAGATTTTTATTCAATAAATAAAGAATATGACGTCATTTCTATTTTTTACATTTTTGGTTTGAACGAACATGTTTATAAGTAACATGAAATGTATTGAAATAAAGGAAAAACAAGTGCACAAAATGGAATCAAATAATAAATCAGTTATTGGTTTTAAACCATGTTCAAGCATTATAGTATCAGGCAGCAGTGGCGCAGGAAAGACAATGTGGGTTAAAAAATTCATTGAAAATTTAACCAATATGTACGAAGAAAATCCGCCAGTGGAAGTTTTGTATTGTTATGGAGTATATCAAGACTTGTATGATGACATGAAGAACATCTGTCCTGTTCCAATTTTTTTTATTGAGGGATTACCAAGTAGAGAAGATATATATGAATTTTCAGAGGGAAAAAAACACAAACTTATTGTTATTGATGATCTCATGCACAAAGCTGTTGATAATCAAGAAATGGAATTGTTGTTTACTCAATATTGTCACCATAGATGTTTGAGTTGTATATACATTCAACAAAATTTATTTATGAAGGGAAGACACTCAAGAACTATTACAATGAATTCATGGTATTTAGTTTTGTTTGAAAATGTTCGAGATAAAAATCAAATATTACATCTTGGCAGACAGATTTACCCTGGTAAATCAAAAAATTTCTTGTCAGCATATTTAAATGCTGTAAAGGTGCTGTGGGGGTATTTTGTCATTGATTTGTCACCAAATGTAAATGAAGATTATAGATTAAGAACAAATATTTTTCCTGGAGAAGAGCCAACAGCATATAAGTTAAGATTATAAGTAAGATCAAAAATTGTTGTAAATTAATTATGGATCACAGGTGTTTGAAAAATATTCATTTTATAAAATTTTTGATTTTTAATGCTGATAAAAATCAAAGACAAGTAAATGTCGGTATAGCAAACAAGAATCAAATTAAGTGCCTGTTAGAAATTTGCGGAAACATATTATATGGTCATATTCCAATTTCTGATTTCTATAAGAAAAAATTGATAAAGTACAAGCACGATTTGATAATTTTATTTGAAGGAAAAGGTTCTATAGAGGCAAAGAGAAAATTAATTTTAAACAATCAAAAATTGTTTAATATTATATTAGAATCATCACAGGAATTTTTCTCAGTATTAAAGACAGATGGATGATTGTTTTTCTAAACTTGTAATTCCTCTCAATTATATCAAAAACAATAATATATCATTGATTGATAATGGAGGACAAAAAAGAGAGAAAATATGCGGGGAGCGGATGCAACATGTGCCAAATTCAGTTGCCAACAATTTTAAAGAAAAATTCATGCAAACCAAGACAAATGATGGAAAAGACACGTTATTTGATGAGAAGAGTAATGAGTTTGTTTATGAAAAGGAAAGAAGAGAGTTTTTTGATGAGGATTCAAAAAAAGAAAATAAAATTGATTCGGAAGAAGAGAAAAAAAGAATTGAAGAAACAAAGGAAAAAAATGATCATTCAAACAGTAAAAGCATTGACTTGTTGGAATCAGGAGAAGAGTCAGCCTTAGCTTTCATAGACACGGATTCAGAAGATGATTCCGAGACTTACATAGAAATAGCAGATTTGAAAAACTCAGATAAAGTTAAAGTGGAAGTTAAACCTGATGAGGCAGACAAAATAAACACTGTAAAAAGACAATTAGAGCCAGAAACAGATGATGACGATGATGTGATGATTAAAAAGAAACAAAAAGTATATTCTTGTCCTGGTCATGAAACAAAATTAGTTAATTCATTAAATTCCATAAATATTGATGAGTCAATCACATCTGAATGTAAAATAAATACAGCTGATATTGCACAAATTGGTCACAATAAATTGGTTAAACCAATCACAATTGATTATAATCCAAACAAAGCTGACATTGCAAAATATGATCACGTGGTTTCTAATGAAAAGTATATAAGGGCATCTACAATTAAGTGGGTTAACTACAAATGAGAGATACTTGCTTGGTAGAGTTACAAACTTAGGTATGTTAATTGTTACTAATGTTGTACTGTATAGTAATTTGAATTGTAAATTAAATTTAAATTTATTATCAAAAAATTTGTTGAATGTGTTTTACTCAACTAACAAATTCAGTGGCCTTATTTTTAAACACAAGAAAATTAAAGGAACATGTCTCTGTTTTAAATCTGGAAAAATTGTATGTAATGGGACAAATTCAGTTAGGCAAGGAAAAATATCATTGAGAAAATATGCACGATTAATTCAACGATTTGAATCACATGTAACAATCAAGAGAATTTTCGTTGCAACTATATCAGCTAGTTATACATTGTATGATTCTAAAATCAACCTCACAAAATTATCTGCAACGTTGAAAGGTAGTTTTTACGAACCGGAATGTTTTCCTGGTGTAAGATACAAAGATAACAAAGAACATTACACAATATTTAGTACAGGAAAAATTATAATAACAGGTATAAAAAGTGAGATTGACTTGTCAAGAATAACATTATTTATTAATAATACATTTAAAACAACAAATAACTAAAATGACAAATGAACAAAAAGATTCATATTTAAAAAAGATATATTTTTCGACTAAAAGCCCAGCGAGTTTTTCTGGACCAAAAAAATTATTCCAATATGTTAAAAAGGATAATAAATATAACATTGGAATGACAGAAGTTAAAAAATGGCTGAGTGGACAACTTGTTTACACCACAAATAGAGAATTGAGAAAAAAATTCGAACGAAATCGTGTTATTGTGGGAGGAATAGATGATCAATGGGAAGCTGATTTGATTGACTTTTCAAGATATTCTAAGTTTAATGATAATTATAAATATATATTAGTTGTCATTGACGTATTTAGTAGATTTGTGTGGACAAAACTGCTCAAGACTAAATATGGAAAAGAAATAGCTGGTGAATTTAAATCAATAATTGAAAGTAGTGATAGAAAGTGCAAAATTTTACGAACTGATGGGGGGAGAGAGTTTGCAAATGAGAATATGATTAATTTACTATACAAACCGAATGTTATTAAGCATATAAGAACAAACAATGAATTGCAGGCTAATTATGTAGAACGAGTAATAAGAACTTTAAAATCAAAATTATACAGATATATGAGATACAAAAGAAGTTGGAAATATTTTGATAAAGTGAAAGAAATTACGGAATCATACAATAATACAATACATTCATCACTTGGTATTTCACCAATTAGTGTTAAAAAAAGTAATGAGGGTGAAGTTAGGTACAATCAATATTTACTGAGAATGAAAAAAGAGTTAGCTATTCCTAGATCAGTTTTATCAAAAATTAAAAAGGAGAATAAAACGAAAAATATTAATAGATTCAAATATAAAATTGGAGACAATGTGCGCATAACCAAAACTAGAACAAAATTTGATCGGTTTTATGATGAAAAATGGACAGGAGAGGTGTTTAATGTTAGTAAGAGATTTAAAAGAGATGGAATAAATATTTACAAAATAATTGATAAAAAAGATGAACCAGTAAAAGGTTCATTCTATCAAAATGAATTACAAAAAGTTGTATATGACCCGGATGGTGAATTTTTTATAAAGGACTACAAAACAGTTAAAAATAAAGGGAAACCAAATGAAATTGTGAAAGTCAGATGGTATGATTGGCCAAAAAAATTCAATCAACAAATTTACAAAAAAGACATTGTTAATTATGAATAATTTTAACTTAGGATGACTACATACATCTATATATCAAGCACAGACTGTAAAGATGCCTATCCACTGAACAATGGAAATCAATTTTCAGTGGACTTAGCAAAAGAAATTGATTTATCTGGGTCATGGGAGGGAGCAGTACAAGAATTATCAATTGAATTAAATGATGAGATGAATGATGAATATGTGTATCTGTGTGCTGATTTTATAAAAGAATCTTATGTAATGAAAAAAGAAGAGAAGATTTTGAGAAAAATATATACACCAAAACAAATGATTCAATCACAGAATTATTTATATGATTCATTGTTATTTAATCCTTTGACAAGAAATAGATTGACAACATTGTCATTTAAGTTTGTTAATCAAAATTTGTTTAAAATTAATAATTTCAAAAATGTAACAATGACTATTGCTCTTAGGAAAAAATATGGCAGATGGTGATGCATGGGAGAAACATTTTATTTCAATTGCTAATGACAGACCTCAAAAAAAATTTTATCATGTAAAATCATATGGTGAACAAAAAGCAAAAATTGAAAAGATTGCACCAGAACAACAGTATGTCCAAAGAGCAGAAGGAATGAAACAAAGGAAAAGGAAAACAGATGATGGCGTCATGACTAATAATAACTATGACTCATCAAATGAACAATATGCTGAGTTGACAAGTGTGCCAAAGAAACGAGGAAGAAAACCAAAAGAAAAAGCTATAAATAAGAGTAAAGATGTCAGAGTTAATAACATTTTTGATTAATAACATTTATTGTAATAAACTAAAATAAAATGGGTTCACTGAGGGGCCATAGTTCAAGTGTTGTTCCTTTTGGAGCTTTACCTTATGAAGCTGGTATTTCAAAAATTGAGTATATTGAATATAGGCCTACTGCTCCTATTAGTAATTCAGCTGCATTAATTTTTGAAGTCCCTTCAACAAATGTAGAATTGATTGATTTTTCGCGAACAAGAATGCATGTAAGAGCAAAAATTAAAAGATTTGATGGAGCAAAATTAACTGAAGAAGATGAAGTAGGATTTGTAAATGCCCCCCTATATTCCATGTTTAAGCAGTTTGATGTAAAACTACAAGAAAGTGTCATTACTAATGGAGTCTCAACAGCTTTTTCATACAAAAGTTTATTTGACATATTAACTATGTACGACGAGAGTACACAATTATCGTATCTACAATCAGTGCTATTTTACAAAGATACAGCTGGTGTAATGGAAGATAATGACCCAGTTAATGGTAAAAATCTAGGATTATACAACAGATATTTATACACAATGAATGGGGAAGAAGTTGAAATGGATGGTTTTTTAGAATGTGATTTAGCAAATCAGGACAGATTTATGCTTAACGGATTGAGAATCCAGTTTATTTTTTACCAAAATACAGATGAATTTAGATTAATATCACCTCACAGAAACAAATATTATGTTGAACTTACAGAAATGATTCTAAAAATATGCAAAGTAACTGTCTCACCTGGAGTGACATTAGGAATTAATAAAGCTTTGTCCCTAACAGATGCCATTTACCCGATTAAAAAAAGTGAAATTAAAGTTTTCTCATCACCTGCTGGGTCAAATGATTTTTCAATGGATAACATTTTTTCAGGCAGAATTCCGTCTATGTTGTACATTGGTTTTGTCAAAAGTTCAAGCTATGTTGGTGACATACAAACAAATCCCTATAATTTTGATAACATGAACATCAGTTATTTATCTTTTATGGTAAATGGAGTTAGTGTACCAGCTCCTGCTTTTAATTTAGATTTTAGCAGTAATAAATATTTAGATGCATACATGAGTTTGTTTCCTAATAATGAAAACCAAATAAAATCAAAACCAATTAACAGAAGAGAATATCCAAATGGATATTGTTTATTCTGTATAGATATTGATGGAACATCTAGTAACTATCATACAAACAAAGCTAACTATGGTTTAACCAGATTGCAAATAAGATTTAATGAAGTGCTAACTAAGTCTATATCAATAATATGTTATGCAAAATATGATTCAACAATCAAAATTGACAAAGTACGTAATGTGTTTATGACTGATCAACCTGTTATGACTGAAAAATAAATCAATGAACAAGATTAATTTGTAATTATCCACTCATTTACATTTTTCCAAATTTTGGAATAAATGTTTTCCTTGTTCCATATGGAACTGTGTTAAAGTCATTTAAAATGATTCTTTTTGTATACACTAAACGATACACCTTTTTTTCAACTTTATTATAAATTGTTGCATGACCTTTTGATCTTGTAATTTTATTCGAATTTACAAAAGTCTTAGTGTCTTTTGGATTGTTAACAACCAATTCTCTCATTTCATAAAAATTTACAATTTGTTGGTTAACAAAATTCAGCGTAAAGCCTCTTACTTTACATATCTGTTTTCCCTTATTAGTGACATAAGAATAGTTTTTGGGACCAGCTGACACAAATTCGGTTATATATTCATCAGGATCAAGTTCGCTTGTTAATTCCCCCAAATAATTTCCAAGTGATAAAAGTTTTTCTTTCTTTTTAGTGACAAAAATACAAGAATCTGTGTCATAATATAATGCTCTAGTTCCAACCCTGTCCAAAAGTGCATATAATTCTAATCTTGCATAAGCAGTTGTAAAAATTGCAATGAATATATTTGACTCTGTGTTTTGGTGTGAAAAAACTTTGTCAGTTTCATAATCAACTTGAATCACTTTATCATTGACACATGTAAAATTTTTCAAAACAATTGATGGATCATGTATCATTTTTATAAATTCGTCACCATTACTTTCTGAAAAGTATTTTGTTTTTGGCATGTTTTCCCTTTGAGCAAATTTTCCCCAGAAGGAGTTCAATATTAATTTGGCAACAGCTCTTTTTCCAGGATTTTTTTCGATTAAATTTTTGTCTAATAATACTCCTTCGTTTTGGTAATAATCTGAGATGTATTTATTTTTTTGTTCATCACTCAAAACGTTGTTAGGCCAACCTGAAGCTTCTTGTTTAATCTTAATGAAAGTGTTGACATATTCTGTAAATAATCCACCTGTTTTTTTTGTTAGGTCATACACACTTGTTCGATTGAAATGATAAACTTCAAATATTTTTAAAATTTTGTAACCTTTCTCTCTTGCCACTTTTAATTCTGGTGTAGACCAAGTACCAATAAATGATCTGTCTTTGTCTGAACACTCACAAGGATTAGTCGTTTCATTTTCGCTACAAGTAAAACACAATGCAAACTTCAATTTGTTGTTGCTTTTAAAAGGAAGTACAGGATGATACAAATTTGCTGGTGCCAAAACTCTTACTTTAGCTAATCCTATATATTGAGATAAATCCAAAAAATTCTCTCTTACTATAATAGGATGACCAATTGGATATTCTTTTTTTTTGTTTATTGAGGGATATAAGGAAGTAAAATCTAAGTTCTTGATTATTTCATTAAATTGAGCCTTGTAATAAAGTTGTGAAGCATTACAACGTCCACCAAAAAAAGCATCTCTTGGCTCTAACTTGCTGACAAAATAATCATACTTTTCCAGATTTTTGACATATAGTCTTAGTTCATCATCTGTTCGTAGTAATTCATCAAATTCACAACTCCACATACTAATCACATCATATCCTAGCTCTTTTAATTTTTTTTCTTTCAGTTTAGTAAGTTGGTATCTAACTTCTAAAGAATTTTGAGAAGCATTGTCATGAAAATGCCTATTTGTAGGAAAACATTTAGGGCATCCATGGTATTTACATCCATTAAACTCCAGGCATGTTTTTTTCCCCGTGTAGGGATCTACATAAAACCCATCAATTTTGTATCTAGATTTGCCACTCCATATAATTTTTTCACCTTTGTACAAAGCATGTTGTATTTTGATATTGTACATTTTTTCGTAGCAAGCCATCCATTGTATAGATTTGAAACTGTACTGATCTAAGTCATTATAGGTTTCACTAGGTAAAAATGCAATTGGCCCTTCCAAAAACTTTGTCTGACTTTCAAAAACGTCAAAATTATCGAGTTTAGTTTTCCCTAAATAATAATCACCATACTTTTTAACTAGCAATTCATCTTTCTTCAGAATTCCATTGTGTACTACATTTCCCATATGTAATTCTGGGTAAAAACATGTTCTAAAAATTTTCATGCACAAGCTTGCTATTGTGACTGATTGAAAAGGGTCAATTCCTCCTTTTTCATAAAATGTGTCATCTACAACATCCTTTTTTTCTGTTAATTCAAAGATTAAAGATCTGAATTTTAGTGTTGCTTTGCGTAGTATATTTACATCTTCATTACAATAATGTAAAATTTCCTTTTTAAAATCGAATAGTGATGTCGAATCAATTGTTTTGTACCAGTCAAAAAACTTAGTCCTTTCTTCAGATGACATATAGTTAACACCAAAATCTTCTGGTGCCGGGTATATTCCTATATAATTTTGTGTTTCTTTTTTATTAAAAAAGTGAGGAAAATATCCTTTATGGTTTTCATCATCTAATCCAAACGTTTTAGGCAAATTTGCTAATTTCATTGGAAGAAAATTTATTGAGTCAATAATACGAATATTCAATCCTTTTTGAACTGTTATTGTCATTATTTTGGACCCTGAATATGTGACTGATGGAGCGAAATTGTTTTCAAATAAATATGATAATAGAAAGTATCCATCATATCCCTTAAGATTATGAGCCATCAATGTTGTGTCTTTGTGTTCAGCATTAAAGATGAAATTGCAAAATTCCTCACCAGATTTGTCTCCCCAAAAAACCTGCTTTCTCAGGCCACACTTGTCTTGACAAGGAAGATTCTTGAATAATTTTGTTTTTGAGTCAATTGAATTACATTTTGAGCATCTTGATCCACATTTTATGCACATTGACATATCACTTACTTCATTGTTTTGACACAAATCACAGGAAGAATGTGAAACTACCAAATTTGGTTTATGCATTATCCTGCCACAAATAGTTTCATCACAATTCTTGCATTTGCTACAAGTTAGGCATGGACTAATCATATTTGCACATATTGCGCATCTTTCTTTTCTGAAAGGTAAATAACCTTTTTTGCATTCATATTTATCATCTTGTCTGCATTCAACATCAAAGTGAATGACTTTTAATTCACTTTTTTGTATGTCTTTTGCTCTTGTATAACACAAATGCTCATCAGTAACAAACTGTTTGCATGTTCTACACAAATATTCTCCGCAAATATGATGTTCAAAGGGTCTTTCTTTAGTTGAAACAATTTTATGACAATCTTTACATTTGTAATTGTTTTTACAAGAGGCCATTGTAATGTGTTTGTCATAACAGTCTTGTGATCTCACATTTTGGTTGCATTTTAAACATACAAAGGGTTTAGTTGCAACACAATTTTGACATGAACAAGAAGAGCAGCAAACATCGCAAACATGACTTCTAGGAGATGAATATGGTGTCAAACACTCCATGCAAAAATAAGAGTGACTGAAAAATCCCGAAATTTTGGTGATAGAATCAAAATGATCACCTGAATGTAGCAAGAATATTTTTTTGGTATTACACTTGCCTGGTGTTATAAATTTGCATTCATTTTCCAAGCTAACCACAACAATGTTTACACCAAATGCTTTTTCATATTTCTCAATATCACCAAGCCCGCCTTTCCTATTAATACTAACACCAGCATATGTTGCTAAAGCTATGGTTAATTTTGTTTGAAATTTGTTTTCCAATTTTTCACCTTTACTGTTTTTTGCCCTAGAAACTCTTCCTGTTTTTAATGCCTCATGATAAGCAGATTCTGAAATAACTTTGTATTTTAATATCAAGTCAATATTAGATATTCTTTTGTCTTTTCCTGTTTTATCAGTTTTTGTCAAGTGAAGCCAATCTTTGTTAGATATCACTACAGATTTTGCCCATGAAATTGCGAAAGCACGGTGAAAACAAAGGTTATCATTAGAAATAATTCTTGTGACAAATCGTTTCTTCGATAATGAATCCAGATTTGTAACAATATTTTTTCCTCCACCTTTTACTTGTTTTATCATTCCAACCGAAATATGAAATGATCCATCAATTGTTAGATTTTTATGACTTTGCAGAACATTTTCAATTCTTAACAACGCTACTTTTCCTGTAAGCATGTTTAAAGGTTGAAGGGGAACAACAATATCATTGTCCAAATTTGAATGACTGATTAAAATTCGCCCCAAATCAGTATCTTCTAGGTTTCCCCTTGTATCGCGAATAACATCATCAAACATCAATTCCAAGTTATCCATTATATCAGAAATCTTTTTACCACCCCATTCCTTTTTTAAATTGACTCTGTACACATAATTTTTTGCCATATCTTTGTAAGTTTGAATTTTAATTCTTTCTACCGTATATGAGTCGTTGAACTTCTCTTCATTTTCAAATCCTGCTAGTGCATACTTGCTTTTCTTTTTCTGTGATGAGCCGTTTTTGTTCCTTTTTTTCATAACCTTAGGTTGAGAGTAGTATGTTTCTCTTACTCGCCCAGAAGCGGAGACCTGAATTTTAATTAAAAAAAAACAATTATTATATATTGAATTAAATTAAAATACTTACAATTTACATGACTTAATATATACACACAATATAGTTAGCTAAATACCTCATGCACGTGGTCTTTTTTTCGCGTTCCGTCCTGAGATTCATCATCAGTGTCTGACGAGGATGGTGTTATTGCTCTCTTCTTGACAGTTATCTTGTTTTTACCCTGTTAATACATATATATACATTTACGAAATAAATTACACATTATATCATCGATATTAATTGTTGCTAACCAAGAAACTAACGTATCTTGGCTTAAATACAGAATACTACTTGTTAACAAAGTAGTGATAGTAAAACTGAACTACTTGTATGGGAACATACACTGCCAGATGTCGATGGTGTTTCCGAATCATCCACATATCTAGATGCGCGAGAGGTAAATGAGCGAGACTGTTCTTCCTTGTCTGAAGAGGATGACAATGTGTCCGAATTAACCTAAAAAATGACAAGATTTAAGACTGTCAATCTTGTTTTACAAATTGAATAACAGTAAAACTGAATATATTGGCTTGTTTAGCACATCATATTCGTCCTTGAACTTTTGCTAATACACTGTTCTTCAAAAATATCATGTCAAATGGTAAACGAATATTTGATTAATTACCTCATGTATAATCGACAAGGCGTACAATTTTCTTTTTAAATAGGTGTCGTCTTGAAGATTCCATCTCTCGAGAAAATTTCTTGCCTCAGATGTGGAATTTATAGTACCGTCACGTAGTTGTGCATCAAAAAGCGTCCTCAGTAGATGTTTCCGAGTTGGCATCTTAAATATTTCTGTTGACGACTAAATATGAAGCAACCGTTCTGTAAATAAAATAATAAGTACGTTTTTTTTCATCAATTGTTTTATAAACGAATATTAGATTGTAATATATAACAAATAGTCTCGGTCTTGTCATTTGTTCAACAGTGTACTACACCACGTGTTACTATCAGTCGCCAAAGCGGGGAGAAACAAACAAGACGTACTGATCGGGAGCTCCTCGGAATAAGTAAAATTAATCGCTTTTATTAAGGTAAGACATGTTTAGCCTGATTATTATCATTAACATTGTATTTGGGGATATTAATACATGTTTAGTATACCTTGTCAGTCAATCTGAAAACGTAAAGAAGGTGAACAAATGCCAATATCTCCCATGAACTGGATCTAGCGTTCTCGTTAACTTAAGCCTAATACATGTATTTAGGCTTTTCGTTTCAAATTTAAATTCACCTCGTTAATTTAATTGAATTGGATTATTTCTGACTTAAAATGTATTGCTTTCACAATCAGAGAACTTATACAGTTTGATTAATCATCTTTAGTCATATGCTAATGTGACTTTGTAATTTCACGGCACATGTTGACCGACGTGATTTAAAGCATTATGTAAGCGCGTCAAAAATCCCAAGAGTACGTTGAAAAAACCCCTGAGATGATGCAATTAAATTTTCCAGAATAAAACGAAACTGACCAACGGAGATAAGTCATTCGATCTGAGAAAATACAAACGATGGAGTGGGTTAGCAAAGTCCGCCTGATCCTAGTGGTAAGTTCAATCTATTAGATATTCACACTTAATCAATAATCCCAATCATAAGTATTGTGTACTGGTCTTAATTAAAACCAAACTCATGCCACTTTTGTAATGATTTTCAAGCTTTGACCTCACGCATAATAGTTTTACCTGAGTATTAACAGAGTGATCTTTATCATTTCAGATTTGCGCGTTCTCTGTTTGTATAAACAAAACATCAGCTTCACAATGCAATCACATAAAGGATTGTTATTGTCCAACGAACGAAATGTTATTGTGTCCTGGTACTTCTCCGATCAACGTTCAGCATCTTGAATCCGCCCTTCGACCAAACCACGTGTGGACAATAGACGTCCGTGGCCGAATTCTAAGAAGAAACTTCATAGTTGATGTGAGCAATACGTTCGTTAATCTTGAGCGATTGATTATTTCGGACTGCCCTTGTACTATTGACTTATTGAGACAGTTAAATAACATATTCAACTTTCGTGTTGATCATAACTGTTATCCAACGTCAACGACCGAATCGCCAATGTACACTACCGATCTACCAGTATATTCGACCGAGTTACCCACGACCACAATGATTCAGCCAACTGTTTTCGTTCCTACTACATCACCTGAACCTGCGACAGTCACTCCCGTTCTGTCAACACCTGAGAGCTTTACAACCCCGTTTAATCCTGCTTCCACTCAGAGCCCTGAACCTAGCATGACTTCAACAACAAACGCGCCGTTTTCAAGCTCAACTCATCAAGACTATTCGTCGACTGAACACCCTTCAACGACCACAAGCGATCCTACAGATGATCCTGCAACAATGAAGACTTCAAGCACCCGTGATCCGCTCTCAACATCGACAAACATTCCATCTAGTTTGAGTACCGGTAACCCTTATGGAACAACTACAAGATCCTTCGATTCTACTACAACATCTGCTAAAGATCCTGTTACTCTGAGCCCACCTACACCCCGCCCGTCATCGGAAGGTGCCTATAGTAATCCTTTGCTAATATTTATTACTTCAGCATCAGGTGCGATTACAGTGTATATTTCGTTTAGGGCAATCAGACTCATAAAATCAGTTTTACTCAAGATTGTTCGAAAATGTAGAAAAAGGCGTAATCCTGATCTAGTTAGTGTTGAATCAGGGCAGACTGACGAAATGGAAGATACTATTGCTACCGATACAACAAATGTAAGCGGGGGTCAAGGAAATATTGTCAGAAGTGGTAATTTCATCGGACTAATGGAGAACCTGTACCGTTCTATTTCCGACCTTAATTTGAACTTTAGAGCACACGCGGACGGGGCTAGTAACTTGATGGAAATGAGAACAATGACAGGAAGGCTACCACCACCGAGACGTGACTTGAACGAATCCACTAATTTTGCACATGCCGCTACGATCGAAAACTCTGTTAATCCATCCAATGAAGTGAATCATGAAAACGCCGTCCCTTATTATGGAAGTAATGACTCTACTTTTTCGGATGTGGAGCAAGAATACATGAATGTTGACAATTCGAAAATACAAACGTACAGATGCTCTAAATGCAATAATGAACATATGATTGGCCATATGTGCCCTGTACTCCGAGTATACACGTGCGACACGTGCGGCGAACGACACCATCTAGATGAACTATGCCCTAAACTTGCCGTGAAGACCTTGTCGAATTACTCCGAAGAATATGAAGAACCTGAGAAAGCTTCGAGTTCTCCAGTCGAAGAGACTGACCCACTATCTAATAACATAGTTGTCACTCCACGCGAACTCAATGTTTTGAATAATAGTTTTTCTTCATCGCTTAACAACAGTAAATTTTATGAGAAAGATAATGTTGCAAAAGTATTGAACGACGAACAGATGAATCAAAACGTAGTTAATGAAAACAGAGAAGTTGCGTCTTCCATTGCGAGTAATTCTCAATTGCCTCAACCATGTACTGACTTAGTAAGTTTAAAATCTACTTCTAACTCTGAGACAAATATAAAATATGTGTATGCAAAACGAATCTTACCGTCTCAACCCGAAGAATTGTATATCAACCCACAAAGTAACACAAATCCTCCTCCTTTACCTGCTCGTCCTAACGTTCTTCCTTTTAAGCCTAATGAAACAGACGGAACCCAGTTAACTAATGATGATGCAGGTTCAGCTGAAAAGCCAATTCCCCCTCAACAGTTCAAGATTCCTGAAGCTCCTGTCTCACCATCGTCCAATAAATTAGGAGAAGTTCGTGAAGAAGATAACAGCCAGCGTGTATTCGTTCCTGTCGGGTTGTCTTTGCCGGATCCTGTTGGGCCTGTAGGACACACGCGCCGCCCTAATCTGCCAATATCAACTGGTCACACAGGTAAGATATAAGAGTATTTCAATTGATTGTGTGCATGTATGAGCGAGTGTGAATTTAACGCACAAATTTCATGGCAACTGAGTTTTATACCTGTTAATTTTGATTACAGGCCCCATGGAAACTGCGAACAATAGGTTGTCTAGAGAGCGATCCAAACAATCCATCGATGAAAACAAAAGAGGAGGTAAGTTGTTTTGAATAATTATTTGATTTTATTTAACAAATCTCACTTTAAAACACATATTAGCACGACAGATTTTATTAAATAAACTACCCATTAACTGTAAATTGATTATAAATTAAATATTTATTTTACAACAATAATAGGAGAGAGAATGCGAACTCGTTCTGCCAGTGCAAGAGATCGATCCGACAAAACTGATGAATCCACCTTGAAAAAAGACAGCGCGAAAGCAAAGGACGCACGTTTCAACTTGAAAAAGAAAACTGATCAAAAAGGTACCCCTGCTGCTAAGATAAACTCAGCTGATAAGAACAAACCAAAGAAAGGTGTGTAATTTATTTTCATGATATCTATATAAATATAAATTGAATGTTTGATCTTGTGTGCTTATTGTTTTGCCACAATTTAAATTACTTTAATTATTTTAGCGTGTGTATGTTCAGAGTAATCAATGCGCGCTTTGTTATTTTGCCTAATTCAATCATCATTAATTATTTAAGGGGAACCAGACCAGTCCATCGATAAAAAGAAAAAGAAGAAATAGTGAGTATAAATTGAAACAATTTATTAATCAAACAATAATTCAGTAAGCCCAACATGAATGTGTACAGATTAATGAATTAGTTTTTAACTAAAAATCTTTCTGTGTTCAGTTTCAAAACATCTTATTGACTGTTTAAGGCTGTGCGACACATTATACAATCATTGTATGCAACAACACCATGTAACTGTTTGCATGTAATAACACCCATGAAGCGCGGAATTAGACGACATAGATCTTTACACATGAAATCGTCGAATACATCTTTATCACGTTGCAACAAGCTGACGTTCGACTCAACCTTGCCATCTCTGTTTACAAATCGAGTCAAATTCATGCAAACATATGGGCTCTTCACTTCTACCTTTAATAGGTCTTCTAGTTCTAATTTCTTTCCTTTTTTTTCATCTTTTTTGATTATTTGGATGGCTAATGTGAATGCAAAATTGTGCTTGCAAAGTAAAAGGAACTGGTGTTCAGTTAATTCAATCACTTTGTTACCAGCCCTACTGCGAGAATCAATAAATGTAACCGAAATCTGTTCCTTTTTGTAATCGTCAAATCTAATCCTTATGTTGTTGCTAATATATACGACAAAAAATTCATCGTCTACTTTCAACGCACCTTTTTTATTTCCAACTGAAGGTATCTGTTCCCCAATATCTACTATACCATACAAACTAGCCAGCTCCTGTTCAGACATGGACGCTGCTGCTTCAAACTCATTTTCAATAATCTTCTTCTGATTTTTAGGCTTCCTGGCATATTTGCGTTTACCAGATGAAGAAGCAACACTCGAAGCATCTGTTGGAGTAGGAGAGATGTCTCCAGACACAGTCGTAGGATACACGGAACCGTCCAATGAATCTGCTGTTTCTGAAGAAAAACAAACATGTAATATATGCCATTAAATGAAGGCATTCGAGTTTTATGCACGATATGATCATGTACCTTTGATGCACGTGCACCGGTATTCTTCTTTTTGGGTAGTGAAGCTTCGACCGGTTTTTCAGATTGTCCCTCTTCTTCATTCTTTTTGTTTCCTGATTTCTTTTCAACTCGATTCTTTTTTAACGTCTTAGCAACATTTTTTTTGTCTCCACTGATAGTTTGAACTTCTCCGACGGACTGATCAACACTTTCATCTTGAATCTTTTTGTCCATTTCCTTTTTTGCCTTTGATGTGACAGATTTCTTTGTCGTTTTCTACAAGGTAAAAATGATATTGAAAATATAATACTGTATTATTGTTTATAAGTAAGTAAATCGTACTTGTATTCTGTCAACCTTGTTCTCAAAAACTCGTTGCAGAGAAAAATATCATTTTAATTAACGTTTGCATCAAATATTTAATTAGACTTGCCATTTTTTTTTTCCTTGGTTGATTGATAGGAGACACCACTTTAGATTGATCAGAAATCTGTTTTGAAATATAAGCATGTCTAAAGTGATTCAGATTCTGTCGTGTCGATAATCTAGTCCGTGCAGATAGCAATTTTACTATAACATCGAATTAAATTACCTCTTCATCCCCACTATTCTCAGTTTCATCTGGAAGAGGTAAAGCTCTTCTTCCTTTTTTCTTCGGAGTCAAAATTACAGTCTGGTCGCTATCAATGCCAGATAGATCTGATTCTTCACAAGACTCACTTCCTGATTCGCTCTCTGTCTCGTCATTCTCAGGGCAAGCCTTAATATTAATTAGTAAAATAGACTAGTGATTGAATTATTTTTGTGACATTATATTAAGAGAGGTGATATGTAATGATATATACAACAGTATGTGCTCGTATTAAGGGTATGATCTAACATTCATTGAGGAAATTAGATCAATGAACAGAGCCAAAATAATTACAATTATCCAGGTTTACTATGTCAGATTGTTCATTGTATAGAAATTAGTCATATATTAATGTCTTAAAGATTTAAAGTTATGTAACGGGTGCTTTAACAGGTGCTTTAACGGGTGCTTTTAACGGGTGTTTTAAGATTGTTCATTTAATTAATTGATAACTATGTGATACCATTAACGATGTATAACGGGTGCTCGTATTCAGGGTATGATCTTATTACATGTAATTTGATCGAGAACACAGCAAAATATATATTTACACACGCAGCTTTTACATAATATAGAGAGTGAGAGAGCGTTGCAATTAACAGTCAACTTGGATCACCATAATTAACATAAGACACTTTTGTGCAACATAATTTGATATTTGCGATATATTGCCACCAAAGCGTTCAATGTTTACGAACGTGTATTATCTTTTGCATTGGAATGCTTTATCACATACAGTGTAGAATGAAATAACCTTCTTATTTACCAGCTACTGTTTATGCGTGATATGTTGTAATGCGTATTTATATGACTGATGTATATTTATCTCGGGTATATTCGATGATACCGTGAAGAGTATATAAACTTTTATGCTTAATATAATCTGAATTCAATTAGTATATGATTCTACACACCTTATCACTTGTACGTGTCTCATCAGATTTAAACGTGAATATAGAACGATAATATTTACCGTGTGCATGTCAAAATCTAATCTTTAAATCGCAACAGTAATATTACCTCGCTTTCGCCTACTTCAGCTTCAGTGTCCAGGAACATCATTCTATGTATATGCGCTATTATTGAGATATAACATCTATCTCTTAAAAATTTACAACAATCTTATATATATACTGTGTCGTGTTAGCAACTAATGTTACTATGTCATGTTAGCAACCCAATATTATATCCCATTATCTGTAATGTATATTTCATTTGCGTCTGTTTTTCAATTGATTCTGATCATTATTTGTCGTAATTGTGTGTATTGATTGCGTTTTAGATTTAGTCACCTGTCCAACCATAATGTTTATTTAGTTATTATTTTAAACGATTATTAATTGATTGTAACAAACACCTTTTAAATACAGCACGTGAGATTATTTTTTTAATAGTTTTGTACATGTAAGTTGCCATAGAATGTTTCTCAATAAAATTAGAACTTAACATTCAGTGTCTTCAGACTTTATTGTCACATAATGTGGCCTAGGTTACGGTACACAAAACAATCAATTACAGCGAACAACATCGTAAAGAAAGCAAGTATTTAAACTTTGTTAAGTGTAAATGTAAACACATTCAAACTGTTGGTCACTTCGCCAACTGTTGGTCACTTCACCACTTTGGTTTAAAATAATACAGAACGAATGTTGAAATTAAACACAATTGTAAGGATAACAAGCAGTTATACAATAAATCTAAGTGATTAAACAAGCTCAAGTGCGGTTCCTTGGAGTTAAACCAGCTTAAAGTTATCAAACAAATCAGAACCTACGATTCACACGGTTTATTTCTACTAATAAAATGTATCCTTTATTCCTTACTTTTTGATCATTCAAGATAGATTTATCACCTTGTAATTAATTACATCTGTCAGTTCCTGCGCCAGGGGTCAAGAGTCGCGGCGTGACCTCGCATCCTGAAATCGTCCTGACCTCCTTGATATTGCATAACATAGTAATTCTGAATCTAGAACGCAAACCAGTCCCCGTTAAATTAAATATCTTGAGCGTGTTCTTTACTTATTTTCGGTATTTTAATAATAATCAGTAAATTTGAACTACATTTTGTAAATTAATACAAACCCTTATTCCGTTCAATTGATATGAACAAGATGCGCGCGCTGATATTTGCACGCTTTATGTAAAATGCGCGTGCGGCGAGATGCGCGGGTCTATCACGCATCCTGTATGCGTCCTCTCCCTCATTGATGTTACATAACAAGACATTCATTCTATAACACAAATAACTCCATCAATTAAATACTTTTGTTGTTTTTTACTTTGCAGAAGTATTTATCAATCACAACGAGCCCGTCTAAACAATACAATAATCATGTCAACTGACTTAATTAGCTAATATCTAGAAACGTTTTCCCCGCCTTCAGTCGAACAGATGCACGCAGAGAGCGACCTCGCATCATTGATATTACATAACTTGGAGATACTGGTCCTTCAATCTGTAACACGATCAACCATAACAACAACAAGCTGCCCGACAGACAAGCATACACGTGTTATATCGGCTCCGTTAAATTTTCGTAAAAATGAGTGAATCTAAACAACATAATGATCAAGTTAAACTGACTGACTTTTATCAACACTTGATTAAAGTTTCGGGGAAAAATGAGAATAATGGAGCAACAGCATTAGAAGCCAATTGGACAAAAGATATTTACAACTGGTATGAGACAAATTATACTATACAAAATATTATATACGATTAATAAGATGAAATACTTTATCACTGTCTTAGAGAATTATCTCATTATTTTCAATTTATTATTACAGACAAGCGATAGCATTATCTCATTATTTTCAATTTATTATTTCAGGCAAGCAATGGGATTAAATATGAGATACATTGATTTGTGGACTTATCGATTTAACTCAGTTTTTATTGATGAACCACACGTTGTATACTTATCCAACTTGATGAGGCGACGTCCGAAGATCAATTTTCCCGCTGTCTCTTTCCACTTTGACGAACAATCTTGTGAACAACATGGAATAAAAAACACACCCACTGATAAATTCATTTACAACGGAAAAGAGGTCAGATTGGTTTTTGAGAAAGAAAAATGTAGATCCCCAATGTTTAACGATGCCCAACTTATCTCGATGATTATTGTTCATGTTATACAAACCAAATTATTTGACCACGCACGTCGTACCTGTAATACTTGCCGAGTATCAAACTGCACCTTGTCACACCCTAGCCACGTCTTACATAGTGCATTAGAACCGTGTACAATAAATTGGCACCGAGTTGTAACTGAAAACATAGAGCGCATTGTCAAAAACATATTAATTGACGAACATTGTATCGAAATTATCAGAGTACTCGGATTAAACTCCGACTTGCTTAACAGAGACATGAACGTTTGTTATTATATCGATAGAATAAGAGACTCTGTATTCATTTACAGGAAAAAGTAATTGGGATAATCTTTTATCGTGTGTAAACAATTCTGATGGTGTTCCTGTTGTATTCAGGCAAATTTTTAAGATGTAAATATTAATATCTCAACTTATTAAGCTGTCTCATCGATCATTAAAATTGAACCAAACATTACAGTATCAAATTACTATTTTTAATATGCAAACATACTAAAGCAACTGATGATGCCCATCATTTAATATGCACACCAACTTAATGCATTTTCAGAAATAAAACAGATTTTGTTCTACAAAATATTCTATCTTTTTAATTTTCAACATTATTAAAAAAATTCAATTGATGTATCGTGTCTTACCCATCAATCATGAATCATATATGATACTACTTTCATATAAGGCCCTGAGTAACTACTAGCGGCACTCTGTCCTTATATTACTACTACTGGCACGAGGATTTCTGGTGTTAACAAATGACGCCATACTTACATTACCTTGACGTTACCTACCTAATTTTTTTTTTATAGAGAACTAGACGCCACGAGGATTCCTGAGGTGAGCATGTGACGTCACTGTCAGGTTGCGAACTTACCAAGTGGACTAGATGCCATGAGAATTCCTGAGGTTAGCATGTGATGTCTGTGGCTGTACGGAAAGTACTCGGACATGAGAAAGACGGGACAGTTGAGGAGCAGACATGAGCCGAGACCTCCTAGAATCGAGTAGGAGAGGAAGAGGGTGAGCTCGTTCACGCAGAAGCCCGAGCAGAGACAGCACAGGCTGAGCAGGAGCACACCGGACACGTGCGACGCTCGAGAACCAGTGTACTTGTAAACTACTGCCGCCAGGGGCGCCACTCCCATCATCATGGTGGTCCGCATGGAACCAATCCAACCTAGAAATCATAAATATCGTCGATAAACAGGCACACAGGCATATATAAACCACTGATTAAACTTTAACTTTGTAAGCAAATATACATTTTTTCATGCATACATAATCATTATCGTACATATGTCATTAGGTCATTCAAGTTATCATTACATATACGGAGACTCTTTTTTTACTGATTTTAATTGATGCAAAAATTATGCGATTAAAGTTCGCCACAGAAACACTTACTCAGAATAGCGATGCTGGGAGTGATATTCTCGCTTAGCGGTATCAGAAACTGGGTGATGGAGGTGAAAGTGGTGAATAACATGATCATCATGCTGCCAGCGCATATCAGGTATCCTCTCGTTTCTCCCTTCATACTTAAAACCGCGTCAACCGGTGACTAACACTGGAATACATTCCTCCGAACATCTAAACTCCAGATTCTGCCATATCATTGCCTATGTTGAGTCTATTCGAAGCTCGTCAATTTATATTCATGTATAAAGCTGAATAAACCGGTCAACCATTGTGTGATGGGCAGAGATATTGTCCAACGCGCTATGCTACTGATGAATACAGCTATTCCCATAATTACATCAGCTGCCCTTCCAAACAGGTGATTAAATACGTGATTAAAAATCCCGCGTGAAATTTAACTCATTAAAATGTCATCCAAAACTATTATTAATGATATCTTGGCACCAATATTGAGATCAATCGCCGACCCGGTAATCACGTAAATACGACAGTTGCAAGATTATAAGTAATATGTCGGTTCGTTTATTATCCGGAATTTGCAACACATTGAATAGAAGATTTTAGATCCATTTTGTTTAGTGCTTTAGTAATAATGGATAATTCTATGGCAAACGAGAATCTTCGCCATTATTTTTATTCTAAGTAAGTAGAATCAAGACATATACAACACAGATGAATCAGAAATTCTATAATCAAACACATATGTAAATATAACCTTAACTGGGGTATTAGACTCTGATTAAGTAAGTAATCAAGATCTGATATCGATTTCAAATAGAAATAATACAAGCACGAGTGACAACGTTTGATGACATTTATGAATTTCAACGGACAATTTTCAATTTTTCGCGCATCATCACATACAATCATTGGTCATAGTTTACAAGTCACAATAGCTCTTAATTAGTGTTCTGCTGTTTTTACACGTGTCGCCGTGAGTGAACAAAAAGCAATAGTTTTAAACGAATATATGGTTAAGCTTATATACAGAACCACAATCCATAAGTCCATTATCAGTACGGTCGTCATCTTCGAAACAGTTTTTTTTATCCCGGAATAAGACATATTTTTTCATATTTTCAGCCATGACAATTAATACATCGGACTTTTAATCGAATCTAACTTTGGTGATATGAACCAAAGCCAAAGAACCAAATCATCTTTTTTCCCAATTCTCTGCGAAACATTTTGTTGTAGTAGAGATATACGAGGACATTTACCGAGGAATTCCCGGCGGTCAGTATTAATATCATAGAGTACACAACAGGTGGATAACGACCCTTGGGGTCCAGAAAGAAAAATACCAAGAAATATGGGCCCCAGAGTATTACATATAAGAAATAAATAACCAATAATTGTACGGCTAAACGCATCTCTACTTTTTTCAACCCGTTGCTAATTTTGGGAGCTGCCCCCTGGTGTGCAACAAAAGAGCTGACCTGGGCAGCTTGCTGAATTCCGATCCTGCTGATTCTAGACATTTCAGTAGCCGGTGCGTTGCTCGATTCCTGAGCGGAAGCGGCAATCCTCCGTTTGCTTCGATAGAAAACGACGAAAATTCCGACGTAGCAGTAGCCCATTATCAATGACGTCACCACCTGCGTGCCTAGCAGAGCTGTGACGTTTATCGCGGTGCTGTACGACCAATCATAGGTGCAGGTCCACGTCGCTGGCCGGTATTCCATGTGATCCCAGCCACCGGAACTAACCAGCAGTATGGCTACCAGAGCACATGTGTAGATCCATGACGATGATACGACGCATGCGCAGAAACGCCAGGTCCACTTTGGTTTCCGGTTCGGCATGACAGCCGATACGTACCTGCTGATCGCAATGAGACCGATGGCGATCAGAGATTCAGTTCCACAGATGACAAGCAGCAGACTGTGAAGAATACACACACCGCGGCCATATTGCATCACCCCGTCGTTCATAATATTCACCAACCTGATACACCGGGCGGTCAGAAAAAAAAAGTCCGCCACCGCCAAGTTGATTATGAACAGATTCATAGGCGATCTCAGGTATTTCGAGCGGCAGAAAACCACGATGATGGTGAGATTTCCGAGCAGCCCAAACACAATCATCACCGAGTATCCATACTTGGCTAGTGGCGGGGGAGATTCAGCTGTCGCCGTCACAATTTCGCCGGTTCCACAAGTAACAGCCTCAGAAACAGCCGGAGTAAATCCGTCAGTAACCATTGCAGCAAAAATTCGTCTTTCACCGATGCAATGATTTTATCAAGACTTAATGAAATAAGAAACTAAGCATATAATCTCACTCCTATCAGTGATATTGATTAAAACAGTTTTCCTATCCACAGCATTGACAAAGAGGACCGATTATATCCCTTGATACTCCTGAGGTAGTCAAATGTTTAACTGAACGTTCCTTGAAAGGCGACCAGCTGCTCTGCGCTGATTTCCTTAAGCTCAGTCAGACAGCCAGTTTACACAGATCGAGTTGCTCAATATATAAACGCCAATGAAGTGCGCATACGCGGAACAATTACAAAAATGCACACATGTTCTTCTAATGCAGTTCCGTGCAGGGAATGTTTAAGCTTGCTGCAGAAAACATGATACAATTATAAAATGGAGCTGAGTGGCAAACCTTAACGCATGAGAATGAGAACAAGCGGACTAAAAGACAGAAATACTGATCGATTAATTAAACTAATGAAAGTGCCTTCAGAAATATACAGTGTATGAATATAAATTAGATACCTTCTTACTTTGATGTACAATGCCTTGGATGTACACAGACTCAATGGATAACTCACAAGTTAGTAAAACAAGCGATAAACTCAATCATTTACGATAGTTGTTGTTAAACGGACTTGAGAATGTATATATGCTCATACATAATAATAAGCTCGCATGACTGGAGGAACTGCTGAGGATATTGCACGCCGAGTCTGACATTTAGAACACGGCAAAACAATCCTGAGAAAACATAGGTGTTTTGTGCGGAGAAAGTGAAGCTGCCCACACCTCCGGTTCACCGTTTGTAAACACATCATCTGAAGGAAAACCATTAACAAATAAGAAAGTCTTGTCAAGCCACTACATCCTGCCCTTAGAGGCCATGCTTAGATTAGGATGAGACTACAAGAGCAGCGCATTATTCAAATAAGCAGCCGCTAAGGGCATGAAGCATCAGAGCTTGAACAAAAAACAAACAAACAGGCAAATTGTTGCTTAAAATTCTAATTAAAATCTATCTTTCTTGTGCTTGAAATCAGCTGGTAATGGTGCATGATTATTAAGTATTATAAAAGCGCAATATTCCTGCAGTAAATGACATCCATAAATCAAGTGCCTGATATGCGTGTATAAATATGTCTGGGTTGAATGATAGAATGAGACATATGCATTGCTATACCCAGTCAAAGGATGTTCAGCTGTATCATTTCAAACGACCCGCATTACCTGTTGAGATATCGCTGTTTGAAATCTGGCGGATTTGATATGATATGGATCTTATTTTGAAACAAAATAATTCGTGAGGGGACTGAAATAATTCTAAGCTTATTGAAAATTTCAAGGTGAATTTATCGGTCTTCACAAATGAGGCAATGCAGCAAATTTGCCATCTTTGTTGGTGTGCATACTAGATATTCACGACCTATGGAGAAAATCATAACACCTGTTTAAGGTGAGTTTAGTCACAATTGAAAACAATCTTTATAATGACCTACAGCACGGACACAATCAGACAATTTATCTTAACAAATATTCACATTTCAATTTAGTAGGATGTCGTCATATGCTGATACATTCATATATTGAACTACCTTTCATCTAATATATTCAGCAATTTCTATATGCAATTCTTGCACCATGGCTCCGTTAAACCTCATACTGTGCAAAGTATTACACCATAACAGATGAGTTACCTGCACCGAAATTTATTGTCATCATCTAGAAAACCAGATGGTAAAGGGCTTCTAGTAGCCCCATGCTGGATCGCTTATTTATGGGTTTAAATGTTTGATTATCAATGACAATCTGAATAAAGTAGTGTATAGGGGATACCATATGAAAGGGTTATGATTTAGTGAATAACTGTTTTACATGACGTCATGTAGTATTATGATGTCATATTTTGCAAGCTTAGCTACCACTTATCAATCAAAAGTAGTGCCAGTACAGATATGTTCTGAATTTGATTTAAACAGACACTTTTCGCTTGCTCATATAGTAACACATGAACGCCTAGCATCACTGAAAGTTCTTTAAGGTATGGTGCAACCACTTGATGGTTTAAACTCATGATTCATTTAATCTTGTTTTGCATAAATCCGTTATTTCTGATGCACCCAAGTAAACAAGGCTTCAAAATTTCTATGAGGCATCACAAGCCCAACATTTATATTTTGCTCAAAACCATATAAATATTTGGTAAGTAACATAAATGTAGATAGTTATGGTAAGAAATGGACAATAACTTTGCGTCCCATCCCAATCGTTGCAAAAATTATGCTTCAATTCCCCTACAATAGGCAATTCTAGATATGGGAATAGAGGGGCCTTATGAGTGACTCCTGAAGCTGAACAATTCAGCAAAAATTGAATTTCTGTAATTTAAGTTAAATGTATGCAGTAATATATTTACCTTTGTTGTTATATATACATTGGGGATTCAACAATGGCTGTTCTAGGGCCTATATCAATATGACGTATCAAGTTCATAGATGCCTATGTCTCCAAATACCTATATTCAAATTAGATAAGCCTTCTATATTCTATCAAGCTACATGATCAATTCTATGATCACATGAGTGCTGATAATGAGTGTAGCAGCTTTTTTAGTACGTGAATCTATTTATTTCACCACTTACAGTTGTGTTTTCAAAACAGCTACGATACAGAAGCGTCTGAATGTCTTGTCAGATATATGCAGTTGCATTTGACATTACCAGATGTAACATATAGGCATCTCACATTTTACACTCAGCTATTTATTATGTAACGGATATTTGTCGAGCTAGATTGAATGTTACAAATTGAAGATACCATCACACTCATGCAGTCTGTGAGGTGCTACAAAATGTGGATCTAAGACCCAATTTGTTATTAGAGTATACTCATTTGGGGCCGTATTGTTCATATTGCCCATCTGGCTGCAAGCGCTCCAACTCTATGCAAGTCACCTGAATGTGATTTCACACACCATTTCTTAATTATCTCATGAAATTGAATGATATTCACCTTTACCAGATGTCATGCGTGAACTATACTAGAAAATCTACAGATTAATTGTAATGGATTTTATGAATTCAGCAACCTATTTTTTATCGCAGTATGCCTGGTTTACAGATTAGGTAAAGTAAATACTTGGATTAAGGCAAGCCACAAGGGCAAACGAAATAATTCAAACATTACATTTCCATCATTAAAATCAGAGCAATCTTCAGAAAGGGCATACACTTAGTTGTTTCATGAATGAGCAGAGAAGTGCGGATTCATCATTGTATATACAGTTTAATGGAACTGAATGAACGCTTGATATTCAAAATTATTTTTGATACAATTGTTAATTTATTAATGCCAAGTTAAGTACAGTTAGAATGAATCAATACGCTCCTCCTGTCTCCAAATTGCTTGTCAATGCATGACATTGTCACAGAATCAGAATATGGTATTTGATAAATGAGTCATCATAATACTTAGATTCAATACTTTCGTTTATCTGATCATTTTACATACTATAAAAAGTACCAAGACATAGAGTTAATACAAGTTTATGAGACATGGACTATGAGTTTGATCATGATTTTCAAACATGCATTTTTTATATTTCAAAATGTTTAAGCACATTTACAACAGTTAAAAAATAGTATAATTGTATTCACTGAACTTAAGTAATAAGTTGCAATGGCTAATAAATCTAAATTCAAATTATGCGATATTGTTCCTTTTCAAATTTTAATGTCATATCTAACATAACAGAGTTGTCAATATATAATTCAACCTATATCTGAAGAAATATGTTCACATATGTTATAATTTGTCATTGTTGGTTCCTCATGTGGCTGGGCTGAAAAAACATCATGGCAAAACACAACTCTTACTTAGTCAATCCCAAATACACGATATTAGTTTCAGCTGCATTCAATTCTACCAAGCTATAATTTCAATATAATATGGACGCTGATAAAGAGAGAAGTAACTATGGTCAAACATGAAAATTTATTCATATTGCCATTTCCTGTTGTACTTGTATAGCAGCAAACAGCATCTGAAAAGAAAATAAGTCTGTAAATTGCAATCTTATTTTAAACTATCAAATTCATTTGTTAGAAAATCACGTATGCATCAACCTGATGTAACTGTTGTCAAAGTCTGAGCAGTTGTAGGAACTGTTGTCATTTCTGTTGTCATTTCCGTTGACCGTGGTCGGATGCATCTTATTGCAACAACGCCTTTGGTACATAACATATCACCCGTTAAACGACGGATAAAACAGTCACGGGTTACATCTTGATTTGGCCGACTACAGTTAAACCTGTCTGTACCAAATGAAGCGATTGGCCACGGATTGATCTTGACAGGATATATAGCAGCATACCTGACAAACAGTGCGTATAACTTAGATAACAATTGCTTTAAATCCTCAACAATGCCTATATATAATAATATGTAGATGTATAAAATTGTATATCAAATTTTACCCAAGATAATTACAATTCTTTAGTCATGGCAGTTCTGATATTTACACAGTATTATAGTCATTCCAGAATCTGAAGATAACATGTACATTCATACAAACCCAGGGTCATATTGTTTTCCACAGGCAGATGAGAGAGTATTAAATGACCAATTGCCCTTCCAGCAGAGTGGAAATTCGTTTCCATACCTGATGAATCCTTCATCAGTTATATATAATGGTAACGGTCCAACTACTCCCGAGATACCTGCACAAATAAAAGCCAAAAGAGAAGAAAGTATTCCTGTAATGTTGCTCAGGCATTCGCCAAATGACATGCGCCTTTACAAGGTGACAAGCATACCTGATTGGTGATATCATTAACTAAAAACCTACTGGTTGACAATGTTACAATAATCATACAGCTACTTGCTTAATACTTTTAGATGTATAGACTGGTAATAAAAAAGAATAATGATAGTGGAAACATAATCCAAGTCGAACTAAAATGAACTTTAATTGGATTCAGGAG
>JAXGGS010750205.1:6877-30799 GCA_035585475.1 Armandia brevis
TCTGTATCTAATAACAATATCTACTGATACATCAAATAGTGCTGCCGCAAAAAAGCAAGTGCATGAACATGTTAATACTGCTAGAGACTATTCTGTCAATCATCTGGTTGCGGATTAGATTTGTTTCCCCGTGTTTTCGGAGTTTCAAGTTTGCAAGTCAAGTGCACGATTAGAATTAAAAATGCAGTGCAGATAGTAATAACAAGTGCTACTTTTGTCGGATTTCGCTATACCCTGTCGTTTCGGCGTCATTCTAGTCATAATTGAGACAGTGTGGAATCACAATACAATTGTCAATGAATAAATTCACAATCTCAGCCTCTGCTGTCATCCTGTCTGGGTCTGTATCTGTGAGATGCGGGTACAGTAGCCGCGCATCTCCTACACATGCGTATATTCCCCATGTCCCTACATCCGCAGAACCCTCTGAACACCTCGTTAGACATCATTGTCCCCACCCTGCGACCGTGGTCGTTAAGGATGGGGATACGATTGCCTAGGATCGGGCTCTGAGGCTTAGGCTTAGACTTAGACTCGATCAAATTCTCCTCATACTTTCTCCGCTGCCTGCGTTCCTTACAAACTTTGTGCAGGTACTTATCAGTTTGGGATGCAATGACACTCAAATCCTCACCTGGCTCGAGACAGTCTTGTCCTCCCTCGCTGCAGAACCGCACTTGATTTTTCACGTTGAATCGGATGTTGTTCGTGTCTTCCACCTTGGCTTTGCAGACCATGCGAAATCGCTCCTCAATGTAGCCCTCTTTCGTATTGTTGGTCCGCACCCAATGTGTCCAAGTGCTTGTCTTTCTCACCTCTGGAGACGGAAAGTGGAGATTGTAATTTAACACCTGATATACGATACTAAATGCATGTGCTGTTTGCATTTTCTTTTGCACACACGATTTAGTAAAACCAGCACTTCTTACAAAAATGTGCTCACATGTATATATTTTGACGTTATTTTCGACATAAATTCGTATCCACACATATATAACTTGTGCTAGGTGTCTTACCATCGCATGGGTAGTCGTTACATGGTCGCCACTCCTGGTCGTTACCGATACACGGACTGCCGTCATGACGCGGAGGAGGGTCGGTACAGGCTCTGCTTTTCACCTGCATCCCCCCGCCGCACTTCTTCGTACACAGGCTCCAATCACTCCACGGGGACCACTGGCCGTCCAGAGGGGTCCTGGTTGGTGCTGCAATAATAAGTCATGAAATAAACCCACAGGCAAAGAGATAAGAAATAAACGCAAATTCATCTCTGTCATTTTCATGGTATAATTCTGATTACGGGAAAGGATCAATTATGATGGAATATAGGAATGAAGGTCAAATAATACTTTTTAATTGATCGAACTTTCTTACCAGGGCAAGGTGGGTTGTCATGGCAATACTGCTCATCTCTCTCTGGCCCGACACAAACTCGCCCACCAAACTGTGGAGCAGGGTTTGTGCACGAGCGTTTACGCGTCATTATACCCACATCACAAGTAGCCGAGCATCCCGACCAATCAGACCACTCCGTCCATCCACCGTTCACTGAAGATAGGTAAAATACATGTTTCAGTTGTTAATATGAAGCGAGGATTCGAGGTTTTAAAGTAATCCTCCAATCCAATCTACGAACGAGGCCGGAACCGTATTCCTTACTGCAATGAACCGCGTTGCCATAAATCACAATATGATAGAATGACACAAATTCTAGTTAGCATATGCACTTGTTTTAAAGAAATATCGCCACTCACCAGTGCAGTTGGCCACCTGTACTTGGTCCCCACGACACTCTTTCCCGCCAAAAGCAGGGGTTGGGCTGTCACAGGCTCGTCGTCTGCACAGACACTGGTCACCAAACATGGCGTCCCCGATCTGTTTACAAGGAGACCATTTGGACCAGTCTGACCAACCTCCATCCACTAAAATATCAAATATATATATTAAAACTTGAATATACGGTCATGGAGAACGCCATGTACATCTAGAGTAACAACTTCTGGAACGTGCATTATAATTTGTCTGCTAAAACGCATAAAATAGGATCTAAGACACGTTTCTAGTCAGAACAGATTTTCGTTAAGAGCTAACAATTGTATAAGATTTTAAAATAAGGAATTATTCATCTATTAAATGCGAAACCATGTGGGAAATGTGGCCAATTATAGTTTCAATCAAAGTCATGCACGTGGGAAATTCAAATACCGTACAGGGCAGCAGTCTTAAAACGATTTACAATCAGAACAGAATTTGACCTTATGACACCTAAATCTTAATTACTGAACATACATCGTAAATGGAATAGAACAGATATGGCTCTAACTGATAACTCCTTATTTAACATGGTCCGTGTGCTACACTTACTTGGATATTCATCTTGAGCAAAACAAATTAATAAATCAATGTTTAAATCACCAGATTATGCAACTTACAATTCACCAAAAATATACGCAAATATAAATATATATATATACAAATCCACATACATGTATATAACATCAGCCTGTTTAGAACATATGTTCGGAAAAAAATAAACACGAAGCCACGAATATGCGCAACTTACTTGGATATTCTACAATAGGGCAGGAGTCTATGTTTTGGTGCCAGTGGGGATCTGGCAGGCTGTCAGGGACGGATACACACTGTTTGGTTATGTCGTGCCAACCACAATAAGGGTCCTTGGCATTTATACACATTCTGAAAAACAACGTGAGAACTTGTGTTGTGTCCACTGTGGAGTTACGTACCTATTACATCAATATTATACATGCTCATTCATGTATCGATAAATCAATCGAGCAGCCAAATCTTACATTTTTGAGGGGAACCTGTTGCACCTATGAACTGGTATACGAAGCACCTTATCACTGGTGCCTACAAATAGAGCTCCATGCTCCTTGGACAGTTTAAGGGACTTAATGGGCTGCTGAAGCAGTCTAGGCATTATCTCAATCTCCTCCACCAGACAACTGCTGTTCATCTCCGGCAGCTTAACTAGCTTCTTTAGCTTGCCCTCGAGTGTTGCTAGGAACACCACGTTATAGCTGGAGTGATGCTTCCCGGGTATCGTATCCACAGCCAAGTGTGTAAATCTGTAACACAACACACGTATATTATAACACTTTGTCAGGCAACAGGCGGTAGACCATTATAATAGATAAACAAGTGTCTGGTTGATTGTTGCGGATGGTGGTCCGGTAGCTTACCGTTCTTTCTCGGCTACTATAAGCGGAACTGCGGAGACGGGCTGTATTGCGTCGTCCATCATCTGGTACTTCTGCGCGTCCACCAGGTCTCTCTGCACTGGGGTCTGGTTAAACGCAGATCGCTTACCTGTTGGTGGAGCTGAGCACTGCAATTAAAGTAAGTAAAGAGAAAATCTTAACGTGCTCGTCACCGACAAAACTCAGGAAATTAAAACATTCCTCAAATGTCAAAAGTTATTTTAAAACCACTAATTACAAATGCAGGAAACAGAGCCCGGATATTTCGAATAGAAATTACAAAATATTTTTTCTGCGGTTTGATATTACCGGTAATCTTACCTCCATTGGAGCATTACTGTTCGGCACTCTTGTCCATGCCATGTTAGCATTTTCCTGATATTTAAAAGCTCCACTGAATGCCCGGTTGAAGGCTGTAACGTTATAGACGCACACAGCCGAGCCGTATATACCGGTGGCGGCGGTAGTAAACACGGCGTAAACTAACTGCTGATCCTCCATGAAGTAGGTGCTCTGTAACTCATGGAAGTAGAACGGATAGTCTCCAGGCAGCGAACAGTTGAGTCGCGCCTTGGTGAACGATATAAAGTTGTGCTGAAGAAGAAAGTTTCCCCCCGAGTCGCTCTTACATATCCTGGCTACACGCGGATAGACGGTCTGTAAGACATAGATCATACATCTGGTTAGTATCTGGCGTGTAATTATATCTGGCGTGTGAGGAAGCAGGAGTCCACCAGGTAGACGTTAACGCCTCATAAAAACTCACCTTTCCGCAGTTAATAAACTCAATTGCTGCCTCTCGGAAAAAGAAGTAAATGTACTCATCTATTTCGTACGATGACACAAAATCAGGCTCTGGAAGATGAAAGTAAACACATTTTAAAAACGCTTCCTTAAAACTGTTTGCTTATTCTAAAACAGTCATTAAGTATGATGGGAACGGAAGGACTCCAATTATACTACTTGGACGCGGTTAAAGCTCTTTGTGTTTTTTCCGTGTAAGAAGTATAATAGCACTACATCACTGCTGGGATATCTATCGTTAAAAGAGGATACAGCGTGAGTTGATTTAAGCCTGATTTATCATACAAGTAAAAGACGTATCGTCCTCACCATTGAGCCATCGTGTATTATGCTGGACAGTTCGCAGGAAGCTTGAGCCGCCCATTTGTCTTGAGATGGCGGGATCTCGCTCGGAGAAGTCGGTGTAGGTGCCGGCGTACAGCTGCCCCTCGCTCGTCATCAGGGCGGTCGTGTTGTGGTGGGGACTGTAGGGGCACTTGGCCACTCCGTCAACATCCTCGACCACCGCCGTTAAGTTGCCTGCCTGTAAAAAAAACAATACATATATCTTATATATGATACCCTCGGACACGCGTAAGCTTTTAGTGCGGCGCGTTCTCTAGCTCCAGGATGAATGCATAATCAGGTAGCTAAGATGTGTCGTTGTATGTCTTAATCATTTTCCAGCTAAAACGTGTGATAAATCAGTTATATTTCCATTCTCTAGCCTAGAAAAGCTCCCCCAGTTCCACCTCTTCGAGCTAATGGGTTAAAAATACCCGGCGACTACAAGAGTTTGTCTTTAACTAGAGGGTAAATATTTGAGACGCTAAGTGAGATGCTGGTACACAAGATGATTGGTAACCTTCGGTGGTTGATTCAGTGTTTGTATTACGCTAAACCACATCACCTAGCATAGATTACCGCTCGAATAATCCCAGTCGGGATATGTTCTTTACCAGCGCATTAGTGAATGAAGATTTAGCAAACATGAGCTAAGCTCACCTCTCTCCAGGAGCACAGGGGAGTGAAGGCATTGGTCCCGCAGGCGAACACTCGGTCCTCCTGCTTCAGCAACACTCGAACGAAATTGTGACAGTCCTCCTAGATTGGGGAGAAAGGAAAAAAAGGTTTTGATTAAATTGGGGTCTTAGGTTGTGCGTAAAAACTGTGGACACATGTGCGATTGAGTGACATAGCAGCTCTTAAGATAATTAATATCATCACTTTTTAAAAAAAAAATTGTCGGTTTGTGGTGTTGACTACGTTGCGTATTATGAATGTTTGGGGGCAGGCGCAACTGTCGGCTAAACGTCTTTCATATCCAATCAAAGCTTTATGGACACTCGGCAGTTTTAAAAACTCGTCTTAAAACTCTTGCCAGTCTAAATAATCAGTTATTTATACCAATAGTTAAGAAAACATGTTTGTGGAGTAATATCCCGCCGAGGTTGCGTACTGCCGCCTAAAAAATAAACAGTAATGAAGGTATGGACATCTGGGAATGTTTATCGTGGCCGAAAACAAAATTGTTTTCACGTAACAGCTTACACACTGTACAGGCTCGGCAGGGTAGCTCTGATGTTTAGATAGCTGTACTTAAAAATGGTATGGCCCTGAGACAATAGAACACAGACTGGCGTACAAAACACGTGTGTCATTTCGTGCCAGTTTTTGTCATTGTTTTGTGTGGTAGGTAACTAGTTAAATGCTTTCTATGACGAGCAACGTTTGCTACTAAATATTAGAGGACCACTTCCTCCTGTACTTACCCTTGGTTTGCCTTTCGCTTTGCACAGAGTTTTTCTCCGCGCGTCCGGCTTCCAGTCGACACGTTCGAGCTCGCGTAAAGTTTGAATATCAAGTCGTATAAGATGGTCCCTGAAACGTCAGATTTACACAGGTTAATGAGGTAAAATTTGCAAGAGTTCTTCACCGGTGATTATCGACTTAATGAATAAATAATGTGTTTACTTTATATATACAAAGGGTATTGTTTCAATGTCAAAGCCGTTTATTTTGCGCATGATTGATAATTAATTAAGTCTACTGATAAACAAGCGTGAGTATGTTCTTTAAACAGCTGAGCTTTTAACAAGGTATTAACTAATCACTGCTTTATTTATCTGTTGAGGTGATGTTGGGGGTCGGTGGGTGTGCTAATCGTATGTTCACACCTGAGCCGGGGGTAATTAGACAGGAAACTTACTATACAATGTAGGTGAATTGATTAAAGAATATGTTACCTGGCCCCGACTATAACCTGGTCCCGCTGCGAGTCGGTGATCACCTGGGCAAAGTCGATCACTCCGCTCTTGGTGTATTCTTTCACTAGGATATCTCGTTGTAACTCTGTAAAAATGAGAGAGATAAAACTGTTTAATTAATGCGTAATTTCACCGGAGGAGTCCATCTTTTAGTCAACTTGATAACTATTAATTGATATGTGACGACATATAAAAGGTTTAACTTGCAAATAAGGTGTAAAAAGGTGGTCTCGTGTAACGTGCAAGCTTGTAGTTTTTTACTCTCGACGTCGTTTATCATGAATTTATATCGCAAGAGGTGTTAGCTAAATCCATTAATCAAATAAAGCTGAGGACAACAGGCTCGACACGGCAAAGTCTCAATTCTTCATGCTTAGCCGAGTTTAAATGGCCCCGTAGAAGAAGATTTATATATGCAATGGTGGCGTGTTTTTTGCACGATTGATTGTGTTTATATAACATATGAACGGAGGATGCGGTTTGGAGTTTACCTCGCCTCAAGCCATGTGAAAATTACTTGTGTCGGCGCCGGGTAAAACACCCTCTACGGGAGACGTACCCTTCCAAATGAAGTCTTTTAGAACGTTGAGCATATCTGTCTGACGGCCTTCACAATAAAAACATCAAAGCCGGGAATCAAAACTCAGCGATAGTCGAGCAAATGAGAGCAATTCGTCATTATGATTGCGTCGGGCAATTCCGGCGACTTGAAGGGGAGAATTGGGGGCAATTGCCGGAGCGCTGCCCCGAGTTTCTCCCGGGCTGATGAAGCTTCTCTCATCTCTCATATTGAGTGATGTCCAGCAGACGCTGAAACTGCTCGTCCCGTCTGTAATAGACGGAGATGTAATTCTAGCACACGATGATAGGTTATATTGATGACGAGATTGTGTGATTAGTCAGCGGCTGACGGTATCCACGCTGACAAGTTCCTTCCGACACGTACCCCCAGCGCGGCTACACCTAATTTACAACCTATCATATCTTACAGGTAAAAAGCAGTCAGCGAGGGGAAGTCGGTGATTTTTATCATAAACCTCCCGGGAGCAAAACACGGCAGAGCAGCTTAAAGGGGAGGCTCCTATCGATGAAAAATAACGTAGATGTCGTGTCGGTGATCCTGTGACGTCCTCCGATCAGGTGGGGGCGAGGATATGTCACCGGGCGGGTGCGCCGAGTTAACGACCCCCGCCGTCCGCCCTGGACACACGAATAATACATCCTGATTATACTCAATTTCCCCTCACCCGCCGACAGGAGAGACGCCCGGCCTATTTCCTCATCCCCGGCGTCTTGTCGGTCAGAGCCAGCCGCGAGACGCACGTTTAAATACGACAATCCGAGCTCATCAGCCCCACTAACCGGGGCTGTAATAGTCAAATTACCCCTGATGAGGGCCGGAGATTCGGGCTCGGGCCCGTCGGGCTGCGGAGGCCTGATGAAGCAGCGAGGATGATTATTTCCCTCGGTGCTTCCCCCTCTAATTGGGTAATTACACGCGTAATGATGCTACAGCACGATGCTCGTCAATTGTCTCGGTTAGCCAGATCTGTTCATTCTCACCACTCCCGTTAATGCGCTGCAAGATTTATACCTGATAACAATACAAGTATACTTATCATTATGCTGCATATACACAATATGATTGATGCCTTTCCATTGCCCGTCTCTTTCAGGCTTGTCGTGCCGACAAATGAGTGATGGGCAGAGGGCCACAAAAGCGTGGTTTTAATCACAAATACACCGCCATGCATTATGAATCTGCGCAGTTCGCCCGACCTTCACAATAACTAGCATATCCCTTGTCTCACCTACACCAAGCTAATATTGATGGCCGAATTACTCTTTTATGAATAAAGAATATGTTATTTACGGTGAGGTTAACCAAATATTACACATTAGCATATCACCTTTCGGGCCCGGCTTTCCTCTCGCCGCCGTCGATAACGACGAGTTCTGCCCGATGAATTTTTCACAACCGTCTCGGGTTTTGACCCGGTGGCCTCCATTTCCACGTTTCGTTTCCTGGCGACATGACAATTCCATAAGCGGGCATACTAATGACATATTTAACACATTTTTACAAAGGGTGAGCCGGGCAGTAATGCCGTGCTGGGAAACTGCGCATCGATCTACAATAGACGTGTATGCTGGAGAGGTTGAGGGAAAGGGAGTGTACTGATGGGTGTGAGAGAGGTCGCATTCATCTATTACCACGTTTCGACCCAAATGAAAACAAAAGTACACCTCGGGTAACAGAAAGTACAGTGAATTCGCGTGACCGGCGAGCGCTACATAATTGCAACGTGACTGTTTACGATATGTCACTGAAATCGTTTGATGACGACTTTAAGAGTCGTGCACAGCCCGGGGCTAAATTTGACACATATCGACATACTGAGGTGTTAAAGTAAACAGGTGATGATTTGATGTATTCACCTGGGGCATTGCATTCTCTCAGGTGATGTGCGAGGTAGGGGAGAGTACAGGGGAAACCCACACAGTGCCAGGATCCCTATAACCTACTGCTCTGAGACCTCGATATCACAGGAATGCGACTGGCTCTTTTCATGCCAGTTAATCAGGTAGAAGACAAGTTTTGCCAAATTTCATAAGCGATTACATTTCCAGCATAGCTGCTCGGTGAGATTCAATGAGCGCTGGGACTCCAGGCCACAATGTCTTTAATTCTGCCTCATTAAGTCTACATGATACATTCGTGTGTCGGAATTCTTTACTTAGGTGTTGCCGGCGATTGTCAGCGTTTCTTTGAGCAGCCACTTTCCGGGGGGAATGCGCTTTAAAAAACTCGGCCATTAGTCTGTGTGTCGAGATACAAAACTTCTACACGAGTGTAAATCAAACCCTGAGCACTTTTTAATTCTGTAGCCGTTTATTTTCAACACTATCTCCCCTGATTAGCGACAGCCGCGGCAGCAAATCCTGAGACGTCATAAATCGCCACGAGCAGGGATCTAGCTGCATACCTACACAGAGACCCGCGCCGAATGGGGGCCATTCTTTTAGCGTGATAACTAATCCCCACTGACAGATTTACCCTCCGCCGAGACGCTTTGATGCCGCTACAACCGCTGTCCCATCTGCAGAAAATTATCACAAAATAATGACGAATTTTTCATCGTTGCCCGTGACAATTTTGAAAGATTAATAGTCGCGGGTGAAATGTGTAATGTTTATCTTGGGTGTGCCTTCGACATGCGTCCAGTTTGTTACGAGAACCTCAGTTTATGCATTCTCCTCATCTTCTCGGTGTTTTACGAGTAGACGACGCAAAACAGCGAGAGCCATACACACGAAACCTCTCATTATGAAGCAGCAACGTAGGAGACCCAAGAAGGCAACCCATACACGAGCACTTCCCTTGAGACGCCATAGATTTCAATCTCAGCTTTGTCTGCTGTCCAAACACTGACAAATTGAAGAAAATAGAGAGACCCAATAAGAGTACATAAGTGACTGTAACTCGGCCCCCGTAGTAGAAGTAAATTTAATGGAAGTGCGTTGATGTAGTCGGGGCTGCAGGTGCGGGGGGATGAGGGATGGCGAGGACAATGCAAGTGCTACGTAATTACACAAATGAAATCTCCATCAATCAGTGGGGGCCTGAAAAAGGTGATATCCAATCTACAGTTTATTCCCTCAGTTTTTACACTTGTTAGCTGATTACGGCGGGAGCGAGACGGGGTGAGACCTTTAGCCGGGCGGCTCTGAGAGGAGGTGCGATGGGGAGGCTGTTTCGCTTGGCTGAGGGGTTAGTTAGCTGGAGAGAGCAGCGCTGAGGATGCGGAGAGCAGACATGCGGAGTGTTTATCACAGGTAAATGTCAGGGCCCTGCCTCCCCGGGGATTCAGACCAGGTGTGCTGACATGGCGATAGGTATGACCCCCTGACCACTCAGTTACAGCCTCCGCCAGACTCTCTGCCTGCTTCCCCAAGTCTCCCACGTTCCCCTCTAACAAGCTAACCCATACCTGAAAACCCCTCCATTTCTCACGTTAAATAGTATTGTGTGAAAGCATAGATATCTTAACTTAACTCACAATCCTCTTCTGTCAGGTAAAACCACAAACAATATGGAGATTGGTGGAGCCTCGGCCTCGGGTCAATAGCAAAGCTTACAAGAGTAAACCGGAGTAAGATGGCACACTGGCCAGTAGCCGCGTTAAGCCATGGATCATCCGCCTTATGTTTACTGTAACTGGATCACAACAACAGCTTAAGCAGAAAGCCCGAGAGAAACATTTACGCCGCTAATGTAGTCCTCAGGGAGAATTGTTAATTCTTCAGTTTTGACTTTTTTTCACCCACTAAATCACCAGTGTCACTTTTTCAACGATTCCCGGCTATTTATAGTTAAGTTGTTCCTGGAAGCAATCAAAGAAACTCACAGACAATCACAAGGAGGGTAAATGTCAGTGATTGGCTCGTGTTTTACATAAACTAGCAAACTGTAGCACATGTATGCGGTGTGTGTACACGCACGTGCTGACGTACTTTACACGTACCTGACACGATTTAACGTATGTGAGCTTCCGATTAATACGAGACACCACCTCCTATCAATCACACTGACCCATAGGAGCTCGTTATGGAAAACTGGCACAGCTGAAGTGTATCGTTACTAAACACGAGTGAGTTTCGTTAATTGCATTGATTATATAAGTGTCGGTGCTGGCCTGGAGCACGGTTCGTGTGGCTGCCCTGGACCTCCCTACCTCCTTCTCCCCCGTACCTGGGGCTCACAGGCCATTACCGGCCTAAACACCAACCACCTTGATGATTTTCATAACGCCAGCCTCGGTTCTGGCGGGTTTATTTTTACATTAGATAAATCATGGATTACCGGTGCTTGATTTACGTGGCGCATATACACTTCTCATGTGGTTCGCACCTTTGCCCTCCTGCAGGGCCCGCTGATCACTTCCTCCTGATGCCTGGTTGTTCCGGCGTTCCCAGACGCCCAGACGTACTAACAGATACCACAGCTTACCGGCTCCAAATATGCATACCGCCATGAGAACTTATATCGTATATTCAGGCAAAGCCTCTTCATTCTGTCTTCACGTTCTGTATGTGTGGTTTTAATTCCTCGCATACTCTGGATAGCCGCCATTCTCAGCCCTTGCCGCAAATATTATGTTCCGCCAACTATCGAGACTCAAAGCGAACTTCACGTCATTTGCAGGCTCGGTTTTTCACCCACTCTCTCATCAACTCAGGGAACGTGTTTTCTGCCAGGCTCAAGAATTCCTCTGTAACACTAAGCGCATTCAAGCGGCTTTCTCTTGCAGAAAACCAGTTACGAGTTACCAAGTTTCTTATCGCCAATCTGCCCCCTTCAGAGTGATGTAGGGCCCTGTGGGTAGTAGTACCCCTTATCTAAAGAAGGAGAGATGCAAGAATTCTGCATCCATGACAAGTACCAATTCGTCATCCTCCCATCCTCACTCATCAGCGCTGTGATAGCGGAATACCTTAGATACACTAACATAACCTTGCCTTGTTATTCATAAAAAAATGGTCCTAACCCGCCTCTGTGTGGCGCGGTTAGTGTCAGCTTAACCTTAACAGCTCGCTGCTTAAAATCAATCCAAGGGTGATATTCCTGATGAAAGATGCATGTAGAGTTGAGTTTGTTTATCACCATGGCTGCGGCGTCTGAATGCGAGGATATGCAACAAGCCACCGGAGTCGGGGTATTGTATTCACGGAGGAGGTATGCTGGCATTGTATCTGGTTGCCCGCATCAATAGCATCTCTTCCTCTGGTGTCTGTTAAAGCCGGGGAGGGCAGACAGCTTTAGGACGTCTCGGGGATTTCTAGGCTTTGGTATGCAGTCGTTTAATGCCTCGCCCGAGCAATGCGAGATTTTCAAGCGTAATACATCTACCGGAAAAAACAATAAACCGCACATCAGCGAACTAGAATTGCATATCCCCTAAATAAAAGTTATGAGCCCCAGGACCTTCTCCGAACCCATAATCTGATAAACCAACACCGTGCATCATAACAGATCCGATTCTAGAAGATTTATACTAATAAAGATGTAGATTGCCCCCGTTCCTCAAAACTGCCGACAATAAATGAGCAGCATATTGACCTGGATTACAGTGAACTCACGGACTGAGTGCTCCTTTTGCTCACGGGATTGGGAATTTATTGTTAAAATTGGGTGAACCTGATGAGTTTGGGAGTGGCGGGGGTACACCTCAACCTTGCTGCCTCCTGCTCTGACTGATCAATGATCTGAGCTATCGGTGAGCACCTCATGCTCATGACCCGTGTTCTGAGCTGCTCCTCACTGAGACTCAAGCCATGGGGAGGGCCAAGTCCGATAGCTATGATCTTTTCTACGAGAAAACTCCGCAACATAACTACCCCGAGCTCTGACAAACTGCTCAGTCTCCTACTATTACGGTTATTAGTATCGACTGGCCAAGTTGTTTCCTGTGTACGTGCTTTAGAAGGGAGCGTGTGTAGATGAGATTTAGCACGGACCGTGTTTTAGCACTGACTGAGTAGAAATGTATACTAGGAGTTGACGGACTGCTGCGGAGTGGCCAGGTCATGTTCACGAGGCCATAAACCTGTCTGTTTCATGTCCCTTACACACATCCCTCTATCATTACCCCGTTCTGGACAGTGTTTTTCTCTCACTCCAATTCCTATCGCATAGCACGCAGCTCAGATACCACCGCCAAAAACTCATTTATTTCTTTGACCCGAGCTCGCTGTTGATCTGCACATCTGAATTGTGCGCCCACAGAGCTCAGTGCGCATCACTATATTATATATCACATTGTTTTGGGCCGTTTAAAACGCTATCATAACTGTTTTGCGGTGATTTTCTGCGATTATTTACAGCCGGGTTTGTATTTTTAATGGCAAAAAGCCTATGACTGGCGGGAACATTAAAGGTCGAGGGGTAAAACACATGTTTAGAGGTTTAGATGGTGCACCTCACCCCCGATCCCAGCCACCAATCATCATACACTTGAACTTCAGCCAAATGTCAGCTTTAATGAAGAAAGGATCAATTCACTTTTAATCTACGCCTTATCTGTGGCCTATTTTGTTTGTAAATGTTGGTGATCGAGGGTAGCACAGACGACAAGGCCTAATGGTGAAGCCAAGGTTCTTACCCTGCACACTCTCTTCAAAGTCACGGTCTCTCCGGACTCCTAAATCATTGTAAACTAAGAGTGCATGACTACAAATGTACATCAAGTAATATCTAAGTTAATAGTGAAAATCATAGCTCTACATGATCAAAGTCGATGGCAGAAATGTCAGCTTAGTGGGAAATGGACTAAATTGATACCTCTAAAGAGGGTTATGTTATAAAATGATGTCGGCCGCGGGTCACTTTTGATGTAATAACAACTTTATAAGACAAAATATGCTTATGAGTTTTCATGTCTCTCACTGCGCTAACCACCCGGGAAAAGAGCCGTTTCTGACAGACAAATGTCTCGCTAAATATGGATTAATTGATTCAAATGGCAACGTTGTACATGAAAATGCAGACATGACTGTTTACGCATTGTAATCGTATGATTTACGTTCAAGAGGTATGCATTATGTATCAGCATAAAAATCGCGCCGTGCGGGTGGTTTCTTTATATATTTCCAATGACTGTGAAACGAGCCGATGAATTTGCATACCGTTTCATTCATCTGGGAGCCCCTCAATTCCGATAAGCTTTGGCCTTCTCATCATCTCATATTTGCCATTGGTATGATATGCACAAGAATAAACAGTAATGATTGGAATTTAACTACGAGCAGTTCAATGCCTGCCAGCAATTTGACACTGGACATGAGGATATTATATATTGATGGCTGCAGGCGACTAGTCAGTCAAATTCATACATAGAAATTGGCAGAGGCTCGGCCTGTTGCTGCGAGTGTTGCGGAGGGGCACACGTGTACAACAGACCCCTGTCATCCTGCAGAACATCGCTTGTTCAACAACAATAAAAAACAAGCATAACATGAAATAGCTCGAAACAAAAATCTCGCAGCCACCTTATACATGTATCGGTGGGAACGTAAAGAAAGAGTAATTGCTTTGCCTATCTTCAGTGATTGGGGAAGTATTTATCAGCGCTATGCTAGCGGCCTGCCCAGAAGTACACCTATCAGCCTAACGTTTGCCGGGGATTCTTTTTCTCTCTGTTCAACGTTTAATGCGTGGGAACTGATACACAGAATCAGTTTGATCACCCCAGCATCGCGAAACGTTTCACCTCTCCGAGGGGCTTGCTCGAGTCATTATTTAGCGATCAGCGTGTAAAAGCTCGCCGGTTATTTGGACAGATGTAGCGCAGACAGTTTGACCAGCTGGTGGATGACAATTTAGCCGGCTGACGACTGACAGGCAGGTTCTTTCATCGCCACATATATGTAACATATGGTACATTGTACCTGTACCTGTGGACATTTACTCGGCCTTGTCTGGTGTATCCTATCCCAGTGTCCCCTCCGGGCATGCTACTGAGTGTTACACCGGAGAGGGGGAGACCCCATCACCCGGGAATTATGAGGCGCAGGCCAGGTAGTAGCGTGACACACCCTAGAGGGGGGGGGGAGGGTCTGTACTCGGGCTGGACACTGACAGCCCCTGGCATCACATCCCCGGACTGCCTCACAGGAAGATGATGATCACGTCTATCTCCTGTCAATCCTCCCTCACTAAATTAAATACCACAGTATTGATACGATGTAACTAAGACCTACATCAGTTAGCGTGAGGGAGAGGAGTTCATTACCACAGGCGCTGATCATCTGATGACAGCAGAAAACGGGGATAATCTGCGGTGATTTGAGGGGAAGTTCGGTCAGGCATAGTAACGAATGTAAATGCATTTGTTAGCGAGTGTAAACCAGGAAGCGACCGGGGCAAGCTGAGGGGTCTCCATCATCAGATACGGACAGGGGCTAGCATCAAGCCCCCTCTCCTAGCACAAATAAATTAGTTTAACAGGAGGCCGAAGAGTTGCTACGCCCGTGGTGTCCATTAACCCCTTCTCCGGGGCAGACTAATGTGCGCAAAGTATGGGAGCTCATGGGCTGACCAGGCCAGCGGTGAGATACCACTACATCACCGTGCACAAACATATTGCTTTACAGTCTGCCCTCAGACCAGACATCGAGAATGCTTAACAAGAGCAACACGAATTTTCTGCTGATGAACCGTGTTAACCTTGTTAAAGAACCCTCGCTCTTCCTCAGCCTCCGATCCCCTGATAGCTGTGTGATGTTTCCTCTACACAAACAAAGAACGCACTTAGCATTAGCTCTACAGGGCCCCAATCTGAATTGATACGTCCATTCTGTGATAAATTCTCAAACCAAGAGGTAAACATTACCGTGCGGGAGTAAGTAATCGTTACATTGTTTTACTTTCGGGTTTATTTCCCGTGGGTCGCTAGATAAAGAGGGTCGACTCATGGTAAAAGTAACTATTGCAACAGCGTGGTGCTTGCTATGGAAGCAAACTGTCTGAGCCACTTTGGAATCGTGGACAGCGGGCGCTAACTGCGTCTGCTTCCCAAAGATACTTCCCGCTATCCACAGTGTATAAGTGCCATCATCCTCCCTCTTCACCTCACCTCATAAAAAAGCCGAAACACCTCTCAAAGTCCTTCATCTACGTCTAGAATTTTGAATTTGCCTTAGTGGGGGTTGCGGTTCACATCCGCGACTTGGATCCCCTCATGTGGGCCTCATTAACTAGGTCATGCAGGAGCACCCAACATTAACAGTAATTGCTTTCCTCGGCTATTTCAAGAGGACGCCAATTTTACTCCATCAGTGGTTAGCGCCCCACAGATGATTGATCAGTGCATTGATCTACGGGCGAATAGTCGGGCGCGCCTCCGAATCTTCCCCCATCAAGGCATTCCTCGTGTCCCGTCATCAGCTCCTTAACCGTATTTAACCGGAGAGCACCTTTCCGCCGCCGACAGGTAATGAGCCTGCTACTGAGGCAATTCACCAAACCGAGGCTCACCGTAAAAAATCACCACCGTTTTTCCTCTATTACCATAAATGAGCGGTCGTGGTGTCTTACTCGGAATCCAGCGGCTAGTCTAGCCTTAAATCGTCACTGCATCGCTTGCTAGCCCAGACTCCATTAAGGGAAGTAATTAGCAAGGATTTGTGTTTTCTGCTGAGGAAGGAAGAGCGAGCAAGACAAAGAAATATGTGGCCTTCGCCTCAGTCAATAAGGAAAGAGTCGTGCGGATTGTGCCAATTTAGCCGGGGTAGAGTCATGAGAACTTTTCAGCGTCTCTCGTAAAGTTTTACCCAAGCGAACTCAGGCAATTACGTGTAGGGAGGGTTTCAATGTCCGCCGACAAATTGGCTCACTTCAGTGCTCCTGTGGGTCCAATTTCAGCCCCGTGCTTTAGATTTGAGTAGGATGAGAAAGGGGGATGAGAGGGAAGCAGGTTGACCAAAAGATGACCTGTGGTGGTGGCGGGTCATCGGCAACGGCCCCCTTCACCCTTCAGCCCCCTAATCACCGGCAGGCAGGCCGGGTGGGCAGAGCTGGTGGAGGGGCGTGGATGGATAGATAGTTGATATGCGGTCCTGAAGGTTTGCGGTAGAGGGGTCCCCTCTATATACGATACACAAGTATCTCTCCTCTCGCCCGTTACCTCGGGTTTTCCGACTGCAGTCAGACCGCTAAACCGCAGCTGTCCGGTGTGCCCGGAGATAACATTTCTGTGGTCACTGCATTTATACCTCACTTTACAAATACCCCACCCCTCCTTGTAATCATTAATACCCGTCCACCTCCTCCCTACAGTCAGCACGAACATCCTGCATCTCCCGGTGCAGACGAGGCGATATAACAATATCGGCATACCATTTACACTACTAATATGCATTGCTGGCATGATTCGATTCACCACAATGGCTTTTTCATGTATATGCCAAGATCATAAATTTTATTTGGACTGCGAAGTTTCTCGCAGGTAGCCGACTGATTTCACACATTAGCTCCATGACGTACATAACGTAATTATGTACTCAGGGGTCACCGCGTCCCTTGATAACCTTCCCGACCGGTTAGAAAATCGCATTTCACGAGTTCACAACACACGTGGTCTCCAACGGGGCCCTCGATGTAATTGGTATGAATATATTTACTGGGATGGGTATTTACAAAACAAACCATTACGTTGTTTAGTTGGGACTGGAGGTGAGATATGCCCAACCTGGCCAGGTGCTGATGATGTGAGAATGCTGGACCCAGGGAGGCTGGCAGAGATCAGGAGAGTTCGGACAACAACTGTTCGACATAAAGATGAACTGGCGAACGTGCTTAATTGCGACAAGTTGAGCTCACGGGTTTGTCCGAGGTAGAAACAAAGCGGTATTAAACCAGTAAAACTTATTCCGGAGTCAGGATACAATAACAAGAGTAACACAACAATAAACCAAATAAAGCTTTACAGCTGTCACAAAACTATTTCAAGGGTGGCGAAGTTCTCTGTTCTCAAGACAATGAGTGGACTACAATGTACGTTATCGGAGTTACAAAAAGAAATCAACACCTGTTGTAGGGGCTTGTAAGAACGAAATCTATAGCAAGATTCGTGAGTGAAAGAGGGCATAGTAATAAGTCTTTTGGAGTGGTAAAAACATAAATCTCCACTCTATAGACATTAGCGCTGACTAGCTGAGCCAATGACACCCAAAGGTGGCAAAAAATTGACAAAAAGGTGAAACGTTAAATTTAATGGTGTACTCGCTGAGGTTTAGACAGTTGCGCACCTAGTTTTCTGACTTGTACTCTGTTTTCTAACAACTCGTGTACCCTGGAATTTAATGGCCGCTGGATCGTATCCAAACCACGTTCAGAATAAATGAAATTTAATATTAAAAACCATTCAACTCTCTCGAGGCAATGGGCCGCAATTTAAATGCAATAACAATGTCGGGGGTATGCACAACACAACAATCGTTGTCTGGCACTTTGTATGATAGCACAACTCATATATGTTTATGCAAAGTTGCAGGTTTAAGCAAACGTGACCAGCACTCCTCATCAAGAAGACTTGTCTTTGAAGCCCTTACACGTGAAATCTAAGCGAGCAATGACACGATGAGACCTTAATCTAGGACGATTGCTCTCGAGTGGTAGTAACGTATGTTGACACACCAGGGACCCGCACGGTCTCTCCCCTCCCTGGATCTGCCCGGGTTTTACAAGGTTTGAACCAAGGGTGAGTCTACTCCCCGAGGGTCACCGGACTACGCTTGGCAAACATCGCTTGGCCCGGCGTGCCGAGTTATCAATGGACAACCCTTGAACGCTTTTATAGATAAATATCAAGACGTAACCCCGCGTAGATTATCTATGATCACCAGGTCACAACTTCTCCAGGGCAGCAAAAAGTAACCGATTTCTTTAATCATACCGATCACTTTTTATGGCCTGAATCCGATTGTGATGACTTAGTCAGTGAGTTGTATATCAAAATGAGGAAGGACAAAGTTTAATAAAAACATCACTACCTTGCTAAATATATCTCTTGATATGCACGATTGATTTGTTGTAATCAACTTATGATATATGGCGTTAGTTTACACACGCCAGCCGGTACAAACAATGTAAGAGGTGTAGTGATTGGCTCTCTTACATTATATAAGTAAGACGTGTTATCAGGCAGGTAAAGATCTGTCTTATCTCACGTACAATACATGGAAAGTGCTTATCGATAAACAACACGATAATACTTCAGCATATTGAAAACGTGTCGAAAACTTCACTCGGACATGTTTTCCGCCAGCTTTACACGAACATGCACCATAAACGCGTAATAAATTATCGTCAGGTGTGCCACATCCGTATAACAATACTCCTCAAATACAGGCACCTATTGTTAACAATACCCCCATCATTCATGAGAGAATAGAGAGATTGAAGAGAGCTTTCCCTGACCCACCACTGAGCTCTATAAATAAAATAAATGATTCCAATGCCCACTGAATTCTCTAGACAGAAGCAAGATCGGCGACCATGACGCGGTCTTTTATCAAATTCGGGCAGATGATGCATAGCTGGATCATGCGGAGGCTGAGAAGGAGTGTAACCGCCCCTCTGGAGAGATATTAAACTGGAATAGAGGCGGCTTTGATGACATATATCTGACAGGTACAGACGATTCTGCTTTAAATTCGGCACAATCAACTCAATAAGGCGGCCACTCTACGTGACGTCTGTCCGCTAACCACAGTCGCAGCTAACCCGGTTAACGTCTGATAATCAACTTGAGAAAATAAGATTATATTCTAAGGAGGCATCAATTGTGCGATAATGACCGGGCTAGTGGGATTAGACCTGTCAGATCTGCTAACAAAGCTGGAAAAATATGGGCGATGATGACACCCTGGCCCCCTCTCCAAGGTGCTCTGATGGCCGCATGCAGCGGATTTCAATTATGGCAGGTTGTTGTAGGGTGCGGAGTACGTCAGCGCACGTCCACGCGACCATGTGATGGGCAAATCCGTGATAATGATGGTGTCATCGCCGGGACGTTAAGGATGATGGATGCCGGCGTGACGTGACCGCTAAGTCAGCAGAATTGTATCCAATCAATGATAAAATCGGCATCGATGTCTGCGCGCTACATTCCGGTCACAAGCTCACATTTTATCCCCATTAATCTGTCAACCTTTCCTCATCAACCCGCTGGCTTAGCGCGTCCTCCATCCCTAGGCTCGGGGGCGGCATGCGTCTCCCTCCCGGACCTGTCTAAGCCCTGCGGGTGCGAGCAATCCCTCCCTGGAGTGAGGCGGGGGGGCCCTACCCCGAGGCTTGTCCCTCGAATTCTCGCTTATCGGCACTTTACACGAGCAGGCATAACTGTAGGTTTGTTCTAGCTCAGCGTAACCTCGTAAAAACAAGGGTAAAACAATCAGAAAACCTGCTTCATGGGACGTGCTGAATCCCGACATGATGTAGCGGAAATGACAGAGGGGCTGGTCGAGCTGTCTTGTCAGAGCTCGAACACCATCAGCGCCGGCGAAAGGTGAAAGTGGCGGGAAATGCGCAAAACTTGTCGTCTGCCTGAGTAAACTCATGTAGCTTTCTCACAGCTAATATGTGTCTGCTGATGGATAAGATTTAGTGATAGCGTAAATACACGAAATAAGCATCAGCGGCGGAGATCGTGGTGGTATAAAGGCAGAAATACGAGAATGTTATCAAATATAAAGCGAATTCTGGCTAAGTAATCTGATAAAGGTTTCGGGGCTACTCCCCATAGCTCATCCCCCTTTACATAACTACCTGCGTCAGGGAGGCAATCTCCGCAAGTAACATAACACACTCAAAATACAGTGGAGCAATGTAGCACGGGATTGACAGGTATTTTCCTAGCCAGACCCCAACATGCGGCATTGGCTTGCCGGCGAGTGCCGCCGGTTAGTAAACCTTAGACGGTAAACCCTTCCAGATGGTGAGCGGCCTACTGGGCAGGCAGCACAGCTCAGCTCGGCAGAGCTAAGCGTCCCGCCTCTGATCCCGATCAGGGAGTGTGAGACGATGTCCGGGCCTCTCCCTCACACTCCTCGCCAGCCACTAGGTGAATTCCTCGGCTGCCTCGGGCGCTATCATAGCACGAGCTTCACCTGTGGGCCAAGCGTAGGCCTCAAATCACATCTACAGTGGAGAAATGTAGGAAATGTAAACGGCCTAACTACATACCACCGCCGCGGATATCCACCAGAGTAGCCCGTCGCTCGAGGGAAAATATCCAGGGGTGTTGTGTGAAAAAGCAGAGATCATCTCGATAGAGAAACATTATTTATCAAATATCTTAATGAATACCCTTTGAGGTTTATTGAGTTTATTTGCCGCAATAGACGTGTGGTATCTTAATAAATATCGGCGACGCAACTCGTATCAGATGTGCGTTTGTGTAAATTACAGCATCACCAAGTCCTCCTTGGTTTTTCTCTCACATCAAAGGCTCCAGACACTTGCTTTTTCTAATCTAAACTCCCTAGATAAACGGAGATAAGCCCTTAAATCATTGTTCTAACGATACCCATGGGTATGAATTCCCTAAAATAACATCCCACTCGGAATTGGATGAAAAAAACACCACGACAACTTCATTTAGAGGCAATTTGCCGGATCTCAAAGTTTGGCAGACATGTACATTTGAATTGTAAAATCAATCAGAACCTTTTTGGCTCAGCCCTGACAAGTGGCATTATATTACAGAGAACGTTTTGGCAGTACTGGGGTGAGATTCACTGACTCATTCCATTTTCATTTGGTGACTAGTCTGGTATGAAGTTTCAGCATCGCGTAGGTTGCGGAAGCTGCAGCTACTGCCATGAGACGAGCCTGTCATACTTACAATTATCCCTCAGCATCGCTAGGTCACACAATTCACTGAACCAGTTAAAGTCACTTACCTGAAATGTAAAAGAACACAATATAACTATCATGAGTTTGTAAAGAGAAATAATGACTGCAGATAAAGCAAATTATGGAGCTGGGCGCAGGAGGCTTTTTGCGATGTGATAAATGATTCAAGGTTGAGTGATTAGAGAGAAAGGGTTCAGAGCGACACTACACATGGTGTAAATGGGTCAGACGACGTGCGAATCCGGTGATTGCACGAGTCGGGTTTGATCGATCTACGATTCCCAGCCATTAGAAGCACGAGCTGTGGTTTTGTTTTGATCGGACGCCAGACGCTTGTCATCAGTCGCCGATGTGCACCTGGATTCCAGGTAAAAAATAGCGCCCTGGTGACATTGTTTATCATGGGAAAGTATGTGTTGTGTTCCTCCCTAAACAACGGCGGGTCTTTCATCCGCCGAGCGACCTCATTAATCTTAACACCGTGTGTGACACGAGTCAAAAGAAATTAGCTTAATATTTCATATACACATGAAAAGTTCATGTTAAACGGCTGACACATAATTTAAAGTTTAATATCATGCAAGCGTCGGCAATAGGTTTTGTTCGGTCGCTTATAGAGGCCGCTCTGTTAATTACAGAGCGTCTAGATAGCAAGCGATTCAAAAAATAGATTTCAGGTGACGGCATTATTGTTTAAAAGGCACAGATCATAAAAATATTTAATTACAACCATTAAATCGTAAAGTTTAATGGAAACAAGTTTGCCATGACAACACTAATTGTAATTTAGCTGAATCATTTGCCACAAATTTGGCCCATGGTGTGTCCCTGGATATCAAATAAACCACAAAACATGCCCGATCAAAGTAGCTTCTCCCTAAAAACGGTCATAATTAGCCCAAACTAGGTACGAAATTCAAAGATTTTCCTGATCCTGAATAAAAACCCACCCCTGGACAGGTGGAGAAACTAGCATCATTAAAAAGCATAATTCCCAAAACTAAGGGACAGCAAATAACGATCACGCATATATTATCAAAATGAATGATATGCCTCCTTGACCTGCTGTGACCTCACAGCGGTCTGGATGCTCGCAATTTGCCCTCCTCCTCACACATCGAGGATGGGCGTTCATTTCCGAACAGTCGCAATTAATACATCTTTTCTGTGCGAGTGCGCAGGGGGGAAGTCTGCGTGTTCAACTTTGGCCGTGATATAAAGACCCACGCCTTTCTTTTCATGTTTCCTCATGACTAATTACTGCATCGGACACAAACACGCCAACAATAGTTTATTGACGCTCGAAAAGACGGCGAACCTTAGAGAACCCCTTTAAGCTGGTTTAACGAGTCTCTTTAATAGTTTTTAATCACCCAACCAGTGACAAGTAGGATATAAGACGTACTTCACTTTTCATCACGCTGTGATTAATACAACTTTAGTAAAACCAAATCCGTGGCTACCCTAAATCTTTTGCCCCTAAAGCAAAGTTGCCCACAAAGATTGTATTGTCCTTAAGCATTCGCTATAAACATAAAAATCCTCTAGTAGTGATGCTATCTGCAGCAACTGTAACCTGACAATTGCATTCAACCTTTTAAATGCCATATCTATAAATGTGATACCAGGTCTGGGTCTAGTAAATCATACTTGGGAATCTCCCAAGCAGACGACAGTCTGATGCAGGTTGGCGCGCTACAAATGGGAGCTTTGTAATGGATTATCGTGAATGAATAGCAACAAGCCTTCGTCTGACCCAAATTAATGGGATACATCATGAAATCGTCTACATACACGAAATCACTATAATCGCTACACGATAACACAAATACTTATTCACATGCAACACTTCACATTTATACATTACCATGAAGCGAACGTGCTTCAATCTTAAAAGAAATATTACGATAGAATTCACGCCTACATTGTATATGATATTACTCTTACACACTTCTATGTTTGGCTCTGCATGGGATCGAATTAACACAGGTGACCATTGAAACTTTCTCCAGGGTCCGACAATTGCTAAGTCACAAGGTGGCAACATTTAGAGCAGGATCTTTGGGTAAGTGTGAGTTGTGCTGAAAGAATGCGGGGTTTGAACAATCGATATTGTGAAAACCTTTTGTGACACTAAGAATAGAATTCAAGACGCCTCTTCAAGTTTTCCAAAGACAAATGAGAGGGAGTTTCAGCACGTACGCCGGGAGTTTGAAACTTTTCATAAAAA
>JAXGGS010750316.1:20677-30794 GCA_035585475.1 Armandia brevis
CCCATCGTGATAATTCTCCATCTAATTGCCTGGTCCATGCGATATCAACAGCATACCACGCGCCGTCGCTCCCGACGTTTCTACCAGCCACCTAACCTGGAGGACTACCAGGACCACCCGGGACCGTCGATGAGAGTAAGTTGTATATACAACAGGCAGTAGCGGCTCCACCTGGTGACCATCACCCATACTACTCATCCAGCAGGATGAACCCCGCTAACCTCCCCCAGCATATCCTCCTGCACTTATCTCGTCATGTGCGGAGTTGTTATGTCCTAGACTCACAAATCAATTAGTACACGTAGAGCCCATTTTCCTCACACCATAAATATCCTGATCGTAAATCCGTGAAACCCACGGAGATTGATATGGCGCCGATGTGCATTCGTTCTCTTGCTCTTCGGTATTCAAGCATGTTGTCGGTTGTGGAGTTGTGGTCAGTCTCTTTTTACGGGAATGCTAGGATATTTTTTCTTTGCACGCATTGTTTTACAGATGCACCCTGCCCGTGCGTGCAGTATCTTCGATCGTGTTTCGATATAGTCCTGATTGATTGATTGATTATCATGTTGTGAATGCTGCATTTCAGTCTCCACCTCCCCCGCCTCCCACGGAGGTGACAGCGGAGCTCCCCTCCCTCCACCCCTCATCCCAGACGCAAGGCATTTATCGTTCTTCGGTGAACCTTCACTTAAAACATGAAAATAACCAACAGCAACAACATTTAAAGAGCTATGCAGTAAGTTTTGTCTCTGTCAGGTTTTTGATGGTCATTTCTCTGCCAAAGTCTTCACGCTTTCAACATACATTTTCAAATTCCTGGTCTCAATGTGGTCATGAATAGAATTTGTTTTGGTTATAGAAATCTTATTTACAATGATTACGTCATTTATATTTTAGATTCATCGGAAGCTTACTTGATAAACATTTACTTACAATTTAACAAATATCAGCTTCATCTTGTCACTCAAATATTTATATGGCCACAATTACACTTTATTTCTTATTCAATCTTACTTTAACAATGTAACACCTGTGATTCTCAGTGACAGTTTAGCCTGAGGCTTCTCATGTGGGCCTGCTTCGGGCAGACAGAATTTTTTACCACCTATATTTCGGGGCTTCGTTGCTTACTTGTCATTATTTTACCAGCATGAAACCCTTCAGCCTCCCCCTCGTCACAGCAAGCAGCACTGTACTGATGCTTTTAAAGACCACGAAGAATCTGACGGGTACTCGCCCAGAGTAAGTTGTCGCCCCGGAGTTTTTACGGGTTTGGTGTGAACTTTGGTGGTCATTTTGTCTTCTGGGAAATCAGTCTGGGTCCTCCTCCATATGACGCTTGTAAATGTCCTCAGCTCCGATATATCTCAGTGGATGGTTATGGTGCGTGCATGGAATTGGTCAAAAGGTTTATTTGCAGCATACTCTGACGTAGTCAGTGTTCTTATTTGTGTTGATATCGAAATCTTGAAGTGTTCATTCCAGAGAAACTACAGCAGGGTGTATATTCCTCAATAATGTGCTTAAGTTTGACCTTTTTATCAATTATGCAACTTGTCTTCTCAACTTTTCTTCATTTTATCTTCAACCATCCTCATTTTATATTTTATATTTTTTATAGTTGTTTTCCCTAGAATTTCTTTTTCATTCTTCCAAAGCCAATGTAGGTTCACGATATGGATTTCCCTTATTTTTGCGTTATTTCGTTTGACAGGACCAACACCAAAAATCTCGAGATGACCTTTATGACACACACATTGATACAATACCTCACAAACACTCTGAGGATACATATAACCGAGGCGTAAGTTTATATACTACTTCAGTCAGTGTGACGTCTCACAGCCTCTAGCCTCTGTTTATCTCAAGAATTTCACGCTCATTTCTAACAACATCAGTCCTATCACACGATGTGTTAAATCTAAATCACGAGTAGTGTCACTTTAGGAGACTAAACTTCACTGTATATATAGATAGTTTTTGAGATGTCAATGATGCTTACTGGTATCGCCATTGATGGTTAATGCCATTCTTTTTGTAAGTCACCTACATTTTTAAATCTCACGCACTTTTTTAACGCCACACCCTTTATGTTTTAATCGGTGTCACGAGGTTGATTTAAGCACCAGGTTTTCAATCCTAATCACATTTAATCATGGTGGTGGGTGGCTTGACAACCATGTCGCACTTACATATACAGGTATAACGTGGCACAAGTCTTACATGCACTTCGATATTTCAAAATGTATAGAACCTAGATTTTCCTCCTTCTAGACTAGTGTCCATATTGAGTTCGCTATTTAGAATCACCTCGGATAGGCATCATTCTTTATGAAAGATTCGTCAAATGTGTGTAGCTATTTCCCATTAGGCTCGTCTTCATCATCTATGTTCCAACCCTAGTATATATAGATTATATATATGTACCGTAGTCTAGCTTCTCTTCCGGATGGTCCATCCAACTTGTGCATTTCTCTTTACAATCGGTGACATCACCCGCAAAACATAAAACACGCTGTTTAAAAAGTATCATGTTTACTGGGCATTTAATGTTGCTTATTGCCAATGTTGAAAGAAAACACGCAACTTACAGACATAGGAAACAGGCTCTAACACTTTTTATGACTCACATTGCTCAGACGGTTTTAAGTTTTAATACACGAAGCAGCGCTTATCGGAGAAATAATACTCAACACTGCGTGGCAGCTACCGCCGGACAGCTAGCTGTTTGGCAACATTATTTTTCTTTGAAACGCATGACAATGTTGATGACGATTTGTAATTGTAGGCGATTAACCGCGCGTCTATACAGACGATCGCACCGCCGCCGCTGGAAGAACCAAAGCGACACGAGATACCCGGACCTCCTCCTCCTCCTCAGCCACCGCCTCTTAATACCGCGCCTGTGCCACCACCACCACCACCTCCCATGCCGCCGGCAATGCCACCCATGCCACCCATGCCGCCGGCAATGCCACCCATGCCAAACGCACCCAATGTAAGTCAATGAGCTCGCCGAGAGTTGTGTGTAATCTTCCGTACTACTCACCACGTTCATTTGCATCTGGACAGCGCGATTTGTATCACTCGTTTCGTAATGCAGTCACCAGCAGCTTTATCACTATCCAGGACAATTTATTCTTGTCACCCTCTCACGAGAGCAGTACGATTTCTGTGTTCCGTATTCCTTATCTTACACCCGCTGAAATCCTGGGTGATGTCACAAATTAGCCACACACAAATTGATACAATGTCGTATTCTTATTCTTTATTTTTATCTTCACTTCAAAAGTAGTCGTGAATGTGTAGACTCTCCTTACCATTGATGTATTGCTGCATGGAAATTCCTTGCAATTTATAGTCAATCAGAAGCACCTTGGGTAAAGCCCTTTCACCCTAGTGAATAAACCTAAGACGGTAAATAAATCGTAGATGCCAGTGCACATGCACTAGATTAGAAAATACGCTCGCAATGCATGGTCATGGCAATATGATGCAAGCACAATCTGGTACTTGTACAACACTATAAAGATTCGAGTGCTGCGCTACAAATGTACTGTCCCCACTTTATAGCGGCGTAAGCCTTTGCCGTCGGCTTACTGTCTGAAAGACGAGGACAAATTGCAGAAAACGCAGTTAATGCTTACTGAGATGAAGGACAGTCAAATATTTGTAAGTTGTCAGGAAGTCGTTCATTATAGGCATGCCGAGTAACTTACAAGTCATATCAAATCATAGCATGCGTGCGAACACTCTAAGATACCTGGTGACATTTTAAATATGACCTTTATTTGTGTATCAGCGTCGCCGAAGTTTCTCGGCGTTCGATCACAATAGTAACGTCGATGAAGACAACAGCCCCGTGTACGAACCCTCTAACATTTCTGTATCCTCGTTCGGCTTCGGAGACCTCGAGCGATACGCTGCCATGCAAGTAAGTGATGGGAATGCTAAAGAGTTGATTTATGGTGTATTTTGAAGCCGTAGCTAGCACGTGTTTCCATCACTCGTGTACTCGCTTAGGTTGGATCTAACGGCAACATTAGCTTTGAGCCCGGTAAGGCGTTGTCTACCGTGCCGCCACAGCTGGCATCTGTTTCTGCGGACCTCACTCTGACTGGACAGGGCCCACGTGACGAGGGAGACTCGGCCTCTTACAGGTACTCCAGTCAGAAGCCGCTCTCCCGCAGTCACTCACTCGCCAGCAATATCGAGGCGCACAGGGTGAGAGTGCTTAGTAGTATGCGCATCGTACTCCTTACACCTTTTTGGTTTGGAGCGCATAAGTCTGCACCTTGGAAAATGTAATGGCTATTTTTGATTAGTGCTGGAAGATATGCTTAGCTGAAGCCTGATGTCATGTGAATTTTCATACGGGGATGTCCTATCTGTGCCTTGCAAGAAAGTAGTTTCGAGTAGTGTCCCTTTGTAATTTGGTACAATGAGTAGGAAGGCTGCCCATTTGCACAAAAGCTTGACAGAATTCTATTTAGATGGGGATTAGTTTTAGGGGATACACCATAGATCGACATTTGCAGGAATTATTATATCGCTATACTCATTTCTTGGGAGTCGTTTCTGGATGGATTCCCCTGAAATGTGGACGAGGAGAAACATGTCCGTTTTTAAAAAGTATATACATGTATATCAATTCACGAATGCTTCAAGGTAACTGGATGTCAACACTTTCTGTCGCATATTGCACTAGTATGGTAGAGCATGCGTGAGACATTGTTGAACAGTTTGCTGTTTCTTACTCTTAGCGTCTCCTTGAAGCAGCTAGCTCAGAATCACTTCTCAGGGAAATGGAACGTATCTTGTCTTAAAGCTTTTGACACCGTCAGCGTATAACTTAGTGTAATTTGTCTATTGCATGCTCGCACCTTAATATACTGGGTTAACATAATAATGTACAACACGTACCATGTACATCTATGTCTCGTTGACTGCAGGATAACTTCCATATTGCTTACATTGTCAATTTATTTCGAATTTGTGTGCATTTCTGGTAGGTTTTTATTTGTGTACAAAATACCATACGTCGCTAATGGTTTGGGAATTATGCATTTTGCTTTACAGAGCCGCCTGGAGTATCGCCGTTCTCAGGGTGGCTACGATCGTTCCATCGAGAGGAACCCCAGTTATAGAAACGAGAATCATGTGAATAGGATTGTAAGTCAGACTACAATTTTAGGAGATCAATCATCATCGAAACATTGCGCCATTGTTAATCACGTTATTATAGACAAGTGCAGGATATACATTCAAGTTGAGATGTTGTCCCTTCCAAGTCAAAATGTAATTTGATTAAAAGGAAAAAATCATGTAAAACCATCCCAGAATTGCGACCAGTAAAGTTAATGTTAAGGATAACATTACCTCTCAAAAATGAGTAAATATGTAGATGTAACCTCCCTGCGTATAATTTTAAAGTGATTTAAGATTGGGGCAAATGTTGAGATGTACCATGGTGCGGGGAAGCCAGTAACAATCCGCAGACAGCAGACATGATTTGCCAAGCATCATTTACCATCAGAAGATTAATAATCTGACGTTATTTACAGACAGTTAAACCAGTGGTGTTGGTTCTTATAACGGTCTCCTTTTTTTAAAAAGTTCTTAACAGTGTAGCTCAACTCGAATAGGCAGGATTACATTGGGTGAAGGAAATCCGTCATTTGCATGAATATTTACTGTAGATAGTTGCATGAATATCCATCGAACGTTGTTTGAATAGACAGTACTACTCATACCCGAAAGGTTGTGCCGAAATTACCTCAATTCATCAAGACTATAAGTGCCTTTACTTTTTGTCTATGACCTCACCAAATAATTCTCAACATTAATCGTGTGTTTTGTAAATTTGTTAATTCGTTTAATTGTTTTTTGTTACTGTTTTTTATAATGTATATATATTGACCCCCTTGAGATGAATTAATCATTTTATATTTATGTATGAATTGGTCTAGTCGTAGTTATTCAGTCAAATGGTTCCTCCTCCTCTGGGTGCCTCAGTAGTGAACCGAACTGTTTGAATACTACTTTCAGTACGTCCAACCCACTGAGAACAGGTCTAAATCGATGTATGACCTGCCCGATGAACCTTTTCCTGTAGGGTACTATGCTTTTCACCCAGCATCACAGGTAGTCACTTTCTTAGTGCATGTGATAACGGTGTGAGTGTCGCAAATCAAACTGATGCAGACATCTTGGAGCAAATGGAGATTTTTATTTGATTCCAGTGCATGCGCTAAAATGGACTTTCCTCGGAGCTATTTCATCTCAGATTCTGTTGGTCGGATTAAAATCATTTGCAAAATTTGAATATTCATGATTTATGTAATCGATCATGTATATTTCGAGCTTAGATTGTTTGCCTGTTTCGGGGCGAGGTTTTATCAATGCAGTTTTTACCCCGAGGTGAGGGTTCTGGGCATGAAAACTCATTTGTTTCTGCTGCTTGAATATTTAATTTTCAGGGGACAACCATAACTTTCACTACTATTGTCGTCGAATAAAATACAATAAACTGGCTTTCTTTGAAACCGATATAGACTTTTAACAACGAGACCGCCATTATTTATATTTGACCTTTATCTTTTATAGCCCGCGCCGCCGCATCCAGCACCAGAAATCGTGGAGCGTCCGTCTCCGCCTGTCTCTTCCTCCTTAAATTCACTAGTATATCCACTCCTCTCTGAGGTTAGTACATCCAATATCAATCATTAAGTGACGTAAAACTCATGCATGATGCGTGCTGATTATTTGCTATTTATTTGGCGTTTTCAAATCAGAAATATACATCTTCGCTAAGAAATCTCTCGCGATTTGTTTGGTACCGGTTTACGTGTTGATGTCTGATAATTCCCTTATTATATTGTTAAATATATTTCAGCTTCAACAAAAACATGCCAACGCACGCACTCACGGGACAGGGGCCATTGATGAGTTGAGGAACGCTCTGGACATGGTCGAGAGAACGTCGCCAGGAATCACAGATGACCTCGTCCGGGAACTCGTCAGTCGTGTCGGTTCTAGTATACAAATCTCTGAGACAGAGGTCAACGCTGCGGTCAGCAAAACAATGCAGTAAGTGCCGTGTCGACTTAAACTGCCAAAGATGTCGGCACGATTTATTGATTCCAAACCATATATAGCTATGATTAAAATTCATCCCATTTATATACATTCACATGCTTTTCAAATTCAAACGTGTCTGTATTGCTTATAACGCTATGACCTTACCGTTTATTTTAAAATTGCAGGTCCTCATGAGGAATTTAGTGTATTCTGGTGCGTAGGACTGAACAGTTTATATTTTAAACTAAGGTGCCTCTTCATCACTGGTTAGTCATGTCAAACATTTGGTGTATCAGCACGTGTTAATCATGTGACCTAACCTGACGTTCATTTCGCGCACAAGGTCTCATGAGACGCTTTTAGAGCTGTACTACCACTACCTGCAGCAGACGTAGCGTCCGTGCGCACGTGCCGTTAACACCACGTGACACGATCGACACCAGAGCGGACCACTAAAACACTAAATCATCAGTGATGGATACGAAATAAATTGTGATTGTAGCTCATTAGTGCACTCGTAAGTAAATAATGATAAGGATGATTTAATGCTGCTCCAGCCAAGCAGGGATCAATTATAAAGGCAGTAGGCCTTGTGTGTGAATGCCACATGTAATAATTTATAGGACTTATAGACACCGAGGATTTTGTACGTTAGCGCCCCGGTTTCGACGTAGAACTGCGGGCGAGGATTGATGAACACATATTATATATATTTTGAACCTGTCCAAGTGCAATGGATGACTTAGGAGTAGAATTCGCGCGCTTTATTAACTCGAGACACTTGAAGAAAAGGAAGTAACTGTCTTAATGTGTACAATGCGAGTAGTATCAATATGTTAATACTACTTAAACACGCGTTGGCTATACTAGGATTCCATTGTGAATTTAAGCTCGTTGGACATTCTTTTATCTCATGGATACGGTGATTGCTTTGTACCTGAACCAAACACACGGACTGTTGTACATTGGATGTTCACGAAGATGGAAGCCCTCGTTCCCCATGCACAAACTTAAAAAGAAAGATATGTCTTCACGCCTCTACGGATTAGAATGTGAAGCACCCCCTCCCCTTCGCAAGAAGAAAATGCATATCGATGCCATCAGTGCTACCTAGGACTGTAAACAATACAATCAAACGTTATCACGTCACGCCATGTAAAAAGCGTGAAGTGGTATCCATCTGCGCGAGTAGTACATGTGATGTGTAATCACCTATGCTACTTGTTTCCCCTCACCAAGGTCCAAATCTGTATCACGGTATAATGTAATTGTCACAGGCATTTCTCATTTTAAATTTACTTCAATTGTTCAAGCAGCTTTGTGAATTATACGTCAAAATATCGACCTAGCGTCGACGTCCTGCGCATTGATTCGCGACTTGATACGTATACTTATATGATATAGTTTTATGACACTAAAGAAGCTGATTTAGTAATCTGAATTGTATGTTTTAAATTATAAAAAACAAGAATATGAACATTCTAGTTATTAATGTTATGTTAGTAGTGCGTGTAATCCATAATTTGTATTTTGGTCCAAACCGAAACCTCTTGCACTAGCCCTATTCTCTCAGCAAATGTTCATTTTCATGTCATCAACGTGTACATTTTGTAATGTATAATACTACTATGTTATATTCAAGGCGACTGCTGATAATTAATTTGTTACTTTTGTAGTTTTTGTCTTCAGTTTTACACACAACTCAATCAGAGGCCACCCTCAGGTTGATATAAGCTTAAGTTGTCATATCAATCATCGTATACTACTAAACACAACTATACTACTGGCCTGTCCGTCAAGTCTAACAGACTTTTATAAATGTGAATACACTCCCCTATACTACTTTTAGCGTACAACTTTCGATTGTTCCCTCATATCCACGTGTTGTAACTTGTATTTTACGTTGATTTCCCTCGAGCCTGTCTTTATTTTATTCCGTATCTGGAGCATATCAAAATAAATGCCCGTTGTGCTTCCATGAACTGGTGAATCAGGTGTAGCGGTGTAGTATGGAACAAGGATGGGCACATGACCTTGATCTTACAGCATGTATACGAATGACACTTGTAACTAAAACTGTGTAACCTTGCCGCCATATTGATGAATGATTGGTAATTCCTCGTGCCTATCCTAGGGTGTACAATACTACCCGCTAACGTATGTACTTCTGGGTAAAAAGAGACAATACATAGGGGATCGCATACCATAAATTGCCAAAGAAACGCAGAAGTGTGGACCATTATCGCACGCTGTTTACCAACATGTGCATGTTTGTACACAACTGCACATATCTAGCAAAAACAGTTTCGAACCCCATGTGCAGTGTGTATAAACCAGTACAAAACACGCTCTTGTTTGCTTGTCTAACACATATTAAACTCAGAAAACCTCACATGAATGAAACTTTATTTCCTTCGACTGTTAGCTTTATTTCCCCGGCACAACTCTGTCTGAAGTATAACACATCCGCATCATCTAATACATATACATTGTGGGTATCGTAAAACCAAAAAGAGAATTGTTACACTCACAGCAGTGGCCATGATTGGACAAAGTGTAATGATTTGGAGGGTTCCCTCTAATATTTTCACAGAGTTTGTTAAACTGCAGATCAAATTGATTTCTATATATTATGAATTCACTGTCACTGTGCCAGGTGTAATCACTCTTTATCAAAAGGTGACGTAAATGCTGAAGTTCAGTTTGAAACAAATAAAAAAGCTTTGTGAGTTTATGAAGCTAGATGAAGTATGATAACAATAATAAAAGTAATTCTGTGCCTGATATGACGAGTCGTTGGAGCAGAATAAAATCAATCAGGATTTATAATCTAAACAATGTGGACAAAGAAAATGTGTAGATTGATATTTCTCTGCGCTGACTGTATATATTGCTACAGTTGAATAAATTAATTATGTTAATAACTTTGCGTTGAATTTGTTACTGGTATAGTTGAATGCACCTCTTTTTTTGTGCTTTCGTTTACCAATATGCTTATACGTATCTCGGCTAACTTGTTTATCGAAAAGTGTTC
>JAXGGS010750427.1:0-10314 GCA_035585475.1 Armandia brevis
TGTATAGTTATACCTTACTGCGTTCCGGCATATTCTGAAGTTTATCTACTATTCAGCAGACCGACCGCTTTTCACACCACTTAATTCTCCATTTCAGCGTCGACGTTTGGTTTGCTGAGGACCAAATGTGACATGGGAACGTTGCAGTGCCTTCCATTCACTTGCTTTCCTACTATGAGAGGACAAGTCTTAACTGTAAGGCATCATCTAAACAATCTCTTCTATTAAAGTAACTGTGATATGTAATCTGTGTGTGTCGTATATTCAGTGATTATCATGAAGTATTTTACTAGTACAGCATAAATATGTATTCCCATACTTCTTTTCATTACAGGGAGGTGCTAACAAAGTCAGACTTCTTAATATTTCATACTCCAATGTTAATATTTCAACATTCATTGATAAAAGACGATCTGGTTCCTCTCACGGATCAATTTGGGATCTTTGTGTCAGTAACATAAAATCTGTGGGACACGTGTCACGATTCGATTGCCATAGCCCGAAACAAGTCCTTGATCAAGAGCATTTACAAGAAGTAAGGTTTTTCATAATCTACATGCATATCCTAGCTCACTTTTATTTATATCTGCTGAACACTGGCTTTGAAACTAAAACTTCTTCTGTACATTATGTTTCGTCCGCAGGAAAAGGGTAACTCAAATCAGGATCTGTCGTTACTTAGAAGACTTGAGGCAGCCGCTAAAAGGTAATAAGGGCAAGATGATTCACAAAAATGGATCTATGATACATGTAGTTTTGTATTGATCTGATATCACCACCTGTTTCCCGTTTTAGCGCTTTCTCGGGCCACAGCTACTCGTCTGGAGTTGAAAATAACTCATCAGATGATACACGTGGTCCTCTGGTGTCTCCAGTCACTGTCTCCAGGCCAACCATGCGTGCTTCATCCCGAACAGATCAAATACTCGGAACTCTGCCGCCATTCTTGTCAAGATCAGGAGCAGATAACCAAATTTCTGATCAACAAGCCATCATTCTGAACAAAGTAGGTCACGTGTTAATTCATTTATATTTGGCTTTATAATTAAATACCCAGGTACTATTGTTCTCCGGTATATTTATTGTACATGTATTCTTAGACAATCCGTCTTTTGAACTCTCACCTGTTGAAGAACTTAAAGAAAGAATCAAGAAATAAAATCAGAAGCGTGACTGAAGAATACACCAGAGCTCAGGTACAGCTGTAAAACGACTGTTAGTTGGAAAGATTTGCCTTAAACTAATTATATGGCTGATTATATTGCTTTTTCCATGTAGATGTATATGACTCGACTGTTGTGCCATTTGATTTGGAGTGTCTTTGGATCAGACGAAGCAGAATTTATCCCTCTGTGAGTTAATATGATGCATATATACAGTAGATCCTCCCTAGAAAAACGCGTTAAGGCGAAGCACATCGTTTACTCTTATTATTAACATTCGCGTTTAAGAATATATGTAGTTGAAAACAGATTGGGAAATTGCTACATTAATGTTAGAGTCTACTTTAGTATGTCCATAAAAGTGAATATATTCTAAAATATTATTTCCAGAGACGTATCTGTCAGTCCACAAGAAGCAGAGTTGTTCTCAATTCTGGAAAGGTTTCATCGAACAACAGAAGCTCTCGCCTTTCCACAACCGCCTGGCCTCAACTTTTATTTTACCACTTTGGCATTTAGGAACTTAAGTTTAAGGTGCCCGCCAATCATTGCCCAATTTCTTTGACAATTATATTTTCAACATCTACCTGGTTGGTGTATTCCCCATACCTTATTTCTTTCCTTGTTGTTATCAGGGATTTCCTCCAATACGTGGACCGCGGTGTTGTCCACCTTTCCGCTGAATTTGCCACACAGATGTTAGAAGGTAGGAATTCAGAAAAGCCCCAGTGCACTTTATTTGTAACTTCTTATCTAATTGAGACACAACTTAGATGTGCATGACCTATGGTTGCTTTTCCAGATTTGGATGATTCGGAGAGGAACTCCGAAGCCAAACTGCAAGTTATATCTCGCCTGTGTAAGGTAAATAATGAGGAGGGGTGGTCTATATTCCTGATCCTTCGATTCCGATTATCATGTAGATTAGCTCATCCGTGTCGCGTTATTCTCTCCCTAGGTTGAAGCAATCGAGTGTCTTCAGCAATGGGACCATCCTATCAGCAAGATGTTTCTCGGCTCCAAATATACAACCTGCTGCATAACCAACGGTAACTTTACTCACGTATTGACCAGACCTTCTAGGTCAATCGTAACATTACTTTTCCAGAGTTAGTGTTTGTCTATCGTATAATTCCCGCTGAGAAAACACATTTGAATTAAATTTAGAACCAGATATTTTTTATCACGCAGTGATATGCTGGTGCAAGTAGAACGTAGTACAGTTTCGCAATGAGTCTTTATACTTCTTACGATTTATCATCGTTACTGTTTTCTCTTGGTAATTAAATTCACTGCGTAACCTTTTTTATAATTACAGATGGCCCTGTTGGATGGGAAATTTTTCCAACTCCTCCCAACTTACTAACTGGAGACAATCGTAAGTGTAATTTATCTATTAACGTTATTTGTGTACACGTGTAAATAAATGTACACATTGCATTGCTTATTAAAGATTGATTTCACCCACAGGCAGCATGAATGGAACTGACCCACGCTCGCTGTCGAGTAATCTGCATCCTCCTGTAAAAACACTTATCAGATTGCTAGAAAACAAAGGTGCGCTTCAATCAAAAGAGAAAAAGAACAATCGGTTAATTATACAATGCATGTAAATGTTTCTAATCAAAATGACTGTTTTGTTTTAACTCATCAAGCTGCGCATGATATTTTTGTAGATCCAGGGCTCCCGATTGGGGATTGTTTGGGAGATTTTCACCTTGATTCGAAATACATCGAAGAAGCCGCCACACTTTATACTTACTCTGAGTCCAAGGCATGTCGTGTTCAAGCAGGCGTTTAACATCCCGCGTGTAGATGCAGTTACAACAATTGCTCAACCTTATCTCAGTATTATATATTGTATTAGATGGATTTAATTTACCAATATAACAATGCACTTGTAGGTCAACTTAATGAACAAATCATCTTCAGTACTTTTGTACTAAAACTATAATGATTAATTTGTGATAAACATGTTCAAGAATATTTTTACAAAATGACAAAACGTCTTATATGTTATAATGTTATGATAAATATAAAACTGAACAAAATGGTGGTTTTAATCAATTGTTTTTAATGAATAGCTGGTACCATAATATGGTAGATGTTTTACGCACCAACATATTACATGAACACATTTCTCCTCAACAACACCTAATGTGTCACTACAATAAATTCAATCAGTTTCAGTCAGATTTACGACCAGATTTCAATACACTCATGACTTAACCAGCAGTAAGCACTCAACGACAGAATATGGCAATACAAAATGGTTCCTTCAATACACGTCTCACTCGTACATGTAATATAAATCCTTCCTATGCTAAAATATGTGTCGTCATGCGATAATTGATACTAGATAAAATGATCTCAGCTTTTTACATAGGACCTATAGGAGATCCAAATATGATATAAGCCATAAAAACAATATAGTAGTCCAAATCATAATAAACATCTCACGTCGTGATATCACATCAAGTAATTTAATAAACGACGTAGTAGATCGACATTTGGAGGAACAACTGTCCATGAGACTAGCTTTGGAAAGACCTAAACTTGAATACCCAGCCAGAAACATACAAACGTATTGGCGATGATTTAAGAACAGAACAGCAGTGCTTGTGCGACTCAAAGGAATTAAACATTATGACTAAATTAAACGTCAAACTAGCACAATATCGTAAGCATTCGCATCCATCGTTTAACCCATCAAATCAACACTCATTGAATTTGATTTTCCTATTAAAAACAAAAAAACTATTCCGGATAATAAGCGTTTTACAGTTTGCTGCTGGAAATCATAATAATGGAAGGTTGCTTTTTGTCTTGCATGGACATTTCTGTGTTATATGTTTAATTGTATCAATGCCCTGGTTTAAGTCATATCACTCTCGTGAAAGAACACCTTGCTGTCTTCATATTGACTGTCCTCGAACTTGTTTCCCCACAATAGAACTTTGAGGTCTTTGTTAATTTGTAAAATTTGACACAACTTTTCGTACAACTCGTCAACAGAAGGTACGGGGAGTTCCAGAAAAGACCTATGCGTGTTTGCCTGTGTAGGCGTTGTAGGATTGCTTTTAGGATCGTTTTGTCCGATATTGTTGTAACATAACTTGAGTGTTGTCATTGTCGTGTTAAACCGTAGCGACTCGAGCAGTTTCACGAAGCCCTGATTTCCGATACCGCACATGTTCAAACAGAGTGTGTCCAGCACTTGGTTGTACTTGAGCCCTTCAGACAGCGCCTGTATCCCCTCATCCTTCAAAGGGTTCATGCTTAAGTCCAGACTTCTCAATGTTGTGTTTGTCCTTAAGGCTCTGGCAAGAAACGTACATCCCTCCTGTGATATGTAGCAGTTTTCTAAATTGATTTCTTTCACTGTCCGATTACACAATAGCACCTCTCCTAACATACTCATGCTCTCATTTCCTACTTTGTTTCCACTGATATCCAGAAACGCCAGTCTAGAGTTACGCTTTAAAGCTTTAAGGATTTTCGTGGCGCCATCCTGATGCAGACCAGTTGCCCTCATCCGCAGCCGCCGAACGCCACAGTTACAGGCGAGCGCCTCGGCTATTGACTTACACCCGTTCTCTTCCTCCAGGTCGTTAAATCCTATATCTACATCCGCCAGGGTTTGGTTTTTACCTTGTATTAGCAGGCTGCACCCGTGTCCGGAGAGGCCCGTGCTTGTCACGTTCAATACTTTCAGCGTGTGGTGACGCCGGATACCCTGGGCCAAATGCTCAGCTCCATCATCGCCAATGGAATTGAGTCGGATGTCTAACTCAATGAGTCCTCTGTTTTTGGCCAGCGCCTGTCCCAGCCGGACCGTGCCCTTGGTGCCTATGTGGTTTTTGACGATGGATAAGTCACGAATGCATGAGTATTTTTCTAACAGGTTACACAGCACATCGATTCCCCCGCCCGTGATGAGGCACTGGTTATACACGCTGAGGGAGAGGCAGGGCGAATACCTATCAGCCTCATCCTTATTAAACCAACTCTCTTCCGGACCGCCCATGGAACGTGGGCGTTTCCGTCGTTTCAGGATGGCAACGTCCTTAACGGGCTTCGTCTGCCCGGTGTTTGTGTCCATGTACAATAACTCAATGTCGAAAGCAGCACCGTCGTCGAATACGTCATCTATAGAAAAGTTATTATTAGTGGCGCAGTCTGCACATATTTTATCGTAAGACAGATCGTCTTGTTCCACTGTTGCAATGGGTAGTTTGTTTTTACGCGGAGCTGTGCCGAGAAACGCTTCCTTGCCGTTCAGCCCGGTAATCAGCTCCACAAGTGAGTCAAGTGTCTCCAGTAAGTCAACAATGTAACCCTGTTTCTTAGTTGAACGCAGTGACTCACAGAAAATAACGAAAGCTCGATGCCCCTTGCTGGTGACGGCATCGATCAGCATCTCGCTCATGGTGGACCGAGTAGTACATTTACGTATCTCTAACTCAGCCTGCGAATCCACCACCATCCGCTCTCTCATTATGTGAAGTATTTCCTCAGGCTCGATCTCATACGCGAGAAACTCTTTGGCTTGACTTAGAACACCTTGCACCTTTTCCTTTGGCGTGGCCGGCACATGAGCACTTTTCCCGTTGAATATGTCCGGCGTTTTAAGGAAGCTGTTGTCCAGAGTATTAGTGACGTCGGCTATGGATGACTTTAGAGTGTCTGTGCCGTTAGTAACGATGGACGGAGGTGCTTTAATGGTGCTGTCCTTACCCATGGTGCTGGTACTGGCGTAACCCCGCATACGGGGCGGTTTAGGCGGAGGTTTTTTCCGCATCGTCCCCCTGGCGAGCGGGGTGGACGGGGCGCTGATGGACTGAGCGGTCACCTCCCCCAGTGTGGAGGGCTCCCGCGAGGAGAAGCCCGACTCGTCGAGCTCGTGGATCGAGTCCTCGCTGTCCTCCCAGTGGTAGTCGCCCAGCGGGTTGGCGAGCGCCTCGGAGGCAGAGGTGGAGGTGGGCGACGTGGTCATAATGGGACTGGTTGCTCTCATACACGAGGGAAGGGTGGCCTGTCTCCCCGAGGTCCGCGCTATGGCGGAGTAACCATTCCGCTTGTCATACGGGCGCGCGAGGAGGTTGTCTTGGGACCGGTACTTCCCTGGAAAAGGCAGAGTAAACATATCAGTGTCGGTACACCAAAGAAATGCGACGCGGCAAGGATATAAAACAATAGGGGACTGGTTAATGTTACAAGTAATGTGGTATGTTATAGAAAATTCCTCTCCCTCAATACCCTGTTAGATATCTCTGCTGCGGATGTCCGCGGGATCGGCCATGATCGACCACACTGACTGACCAGAGCATTGATAGAATTCTGCCAATCAATTTTTCATATGCATAATGCAGTATTCCAGCTGGCGTATCTAAGCTGTATGACCTGTCTGAGTTATCAGACTATTGACATTGCCAGCACATTGTACTAAGGTTATCTATATCAATATACATGTACATGTAGTTTCATCGTAGTCTACCATATGCAAAAGGATCAATGGTGATTAAACCAACTAAAATGTTGTTCATTCATGCAAACAATCTAACAGATAAAATTATACCTTTGATTTCAACTTAACCATAAAATTTACTCCATAATTGAGTCTGGAGTATGTGTGCCATATCACTGGCTTATTGGATTAGTCTATCAGATTCCATATAAAATGCACACTCTCCAACACAGAGCCATTAAATAATATCAGACCCTTCCTTGTATTTGCAGCGTTAATAAGGAAACGTGCACGTTCTCCACATTTAGTAGGGGACATTCGAGACACCTAATCGAGTTACAAGAGATGTTCATTACCACGTAGCTCTCCCTTGATGCCAAGGGTACTGCACAATATATAACTCCTAAAGCTAACATACTTATTAACAGACAAAACATGATAATAATTCACATCGGTATTACACCTGCTCTAACAGTTGAATGGCATAATATCTACTTTCAATAATTGGCCCAGCAACAAAATATATAGCACCAAGAGCAAGCGGGTGCAGCAGAATACTTATTTTTGTAATTTTATGTTCGCACAAGGAAAGGTACCCGATGATATAGCGCGATATGGCATGTTAAAAAGTAGACTCACAAAGGTGGGATTTAATACGAGCATGATCAATCATTCTATTACATATCGTTCTAGAACCAAGACAGTTTTAGGTCTTTTGGATGCAATGCGCTTCGTGAACCATCTTAATATTACAGCTTACCAGGTTAGGTATAATGAATTTGTGTACAAACAAAAGACCGAAGCTGGGAAATAATGGGTTTGTAGCACATGGCTGAACATTTAAAGCATGACCAATTCAATTGCATAAAACTTAAAACTCAATTTTGCACGCATCAAACCTAGTCTTCAATTGTATCAAACACAACTGATCTACACAACCACGATTTGCATGAAATGACTGTGTAATGTGATGTTTACAGCATGTGCCATATGCTGCTTAGCACTTACATAGTTTTACAAAAGCCCCAATTGTATATCAATATTATCTAAGACCGACACATGCTCACATCCAAAAGTACATGATTACATATCAATTGTAGTAATCACATATTCAAAATTAAACACATTCACTCTTCAGACTTTTAAAATCAATAAATCGGCAATTTATAACCTTACATATAACAAAGAAGAATATGAGCCAATATAATGAAATATTCTTTAAGATAGGATGGATGCGCCGAATTAAGGTAACGTACACCTTCACTGGTAACTGTCAGGCCTGTAATATGATTGTCAAAAACAACTGTTCAGACGAGGCAGCAGGTGAAGCTCTAATAACCCATGACTAACTTACAACTCTGCCTACCTCAGGTTCTGCTCTCCTCACCTATATAACACCAGCCTGCTGGGAGTCTCTGTAACCAGCGGCTAGCAATCCCACTAAAAACCAATCAAACACAGCACACGTTCAATATTCACGTCCTCAGACGACACAACTCATCATGGTTATCCTATTGCTATACTGCCCATATTTTCAAGTATATAACAGACATACATATACATTTGTATACATATATATATATGTATTAAAATATATCTAGACGATCATACTGGCTTGATAATACACGCACAAGTTAGCTGACCTGAATAACATGGGTGTTCCGTATCAATCAGTAAGTACGTAAAAAATCCTTTGAACATATCGTGCTATGTATGATTCACGCATAGAAAGCGATATTGACGCATATTAAATAATACAAATGTCAACTCCTAACTTCAAAGAGGCTACTCGTAGTGTTGAGTTAGCCCAGACAGTTTGTATTGCGTAGGCAAAGTTATTTGGTAATTTGTATCGTGTTGTAAATAATAAACCCGGGTATAAATAACCGAAGGTATTGACAAGTATGGATCATACAGAGGAGTATTGACAAGTATGGCCCAAACAGAGGAGTATTGACAAGTATGGACCATACAGAGGAGTATTGATCAGAAATTATTTGATTACCTGTTAATCGCTCTTGTATAGTCTGTTGTATAATGTTTGTGAAAGAGCTTGAAATGTGACGCAGAAAACTCAACACGCAATTACAACCGAACAAATTAACGATTTAACGCTCATAAAGCGATGCTAAACATTATAAAATAAAGGTTTAGGCTGAAGTCTCAACATACCAAACGTTCTATAATGGTAAACATCCTCGGTTTCAGGAGTCCCTTTGGATTTTGAACTTCCCATTTAGAACTGAGAATGTGTGTAACAATAAAGGCTATAAGCCGCACGACTGCTGCAACAAGTCTACTATCAGGCTGTGCCCATTACATCAATCTTTTAATCCTAAACACAGTTATAATGCATCCATAAACATGAGCGAAATCACTGGCAAAACACCACAACATGATGCGGAACCTATTCATTTGCACCTTCACTTACAGTGTGGGTTGTTAAAAGAATATATTAAGCTGACATATCTGGGAAGGTTGACTTGTTACTCAGAGCGTGCCAGTAACACGTCTGCACAGCACCAGCATGCAACTCTCTCCTACAGATGATTTATGCCGCTCAGAAGCATATGTCATTATATCCAGACACGGGTTTTGACAGCAACATACGAACACATTGTGCTGAGAGCACAGAAAAGTGAGAGCGTGCGTTATTTTTCTTTGATAACCACCGTGCCAAGAGATCGGTAATAAACACGTCACGAGGCCTCACCTCAGATCTAGTCGACAAAATATGATGTAATTTATTCTGTATCCCAAACGTTCTCTTTGAACACGATGGCAGCTGACGTGATAATAATCACAGGCGGTTTGTCCGTTATATATCAACAGCACTCTGCTACAATATATCAACTACTTCTGAGTTAGAAGCCTTGTACATGCTGACCATACTCTATGGTCATAGAGATTTTATTATAAGCTATACGAGGACATGGGTATATTATACAGCCCATGCTATACAGCCAAATACACACGAACTGTGGTATCCTTCTACGTGTACCTGTAAATCCATCACAATATAAGTAAGATGTATTTTATTATGGTGAGTGTAGAACACGTGAATGAAAGTTGCCTTTACTTTAAACCTGCATATGTCAAAGTTTATAATAATTACATTTTACCTGTGCTACTAATTAATACTAGAGACTGCCGGGGTAGGTGAATGCACATTTGTTCTTTCTAATATAATATATCGACTGCAGTCTATACATTTGCTGTTTAAGTTCAATATAAAAAATGTATGTCACGTGGGACATCATTTAAAGAACAATTGCCTCCCTGTGTTGACAGCTGATATGGGAGATACACAACACATTATGAAGGAAGCCAAGTTTGTGAGGTATGAAATAAGTCTGCAGGGAGTTAGTAACTTGTTTTAAAGAATGTGCCTATGAATCACCCGTCTGATTTCAGTCACCCGGCTGCTGTGTAAAACACACCAACTTATGTAACAAAAGCGCTGCCAATATCTGATAAAACTGATTATAGGGAGCATCTACACGACGCAATTCACAAACCAGGTCTGTGGTGTGAAGGGGAGATTCTATCAGTAATCTCTGACATCGATCTTAAACAAACTAAACACGGAACATCTTACCTGAGAAGCCTCAATGCGATATCAATCACCGATAAAACACGATACGATAACGCAGTGCCCGCAGACTGCTAGAATCTCCTCACTGA
>JAXGGS010750427.1:14872-25691 GCA_035585475.1 Armandia brevis
ATCAATCACCGGTTTATAGCAGCGTATTACACCTACATTACTACCTGGTACTGACAGCAAGCAGACATTCCAAGGTCCGCGTCTGCCCGCACAGTTCAGATACCTGCAGGGTGACATGGCACTCAACTGCCAGTAATGAAATCACCTGCGAGTGCCGTCGAGGGCGGTCATTAGCCAGTGATCAATCGGGGAACTCACCTTTTCCACAGCAGAGCCGCTACCGCTCTGTCTGATTGTCTGACCCTTCACCCAGGTGCGTCTTAGTCTACCTACTAGAAACAAGTGCAGGCAGGCTACTAAAGGGTTATCTATGAGCTTCTATGAGCTATAATTAGTGACCAGTTGCATCAGAGGTAATGCATACACGTGCTGTACATGGTATTATTAAGCAACAACTGCAACAATTATGTCTTGTTATTGTACGGAAATAACTGATAAAGCGAGAGGTGCTCGTTATTTATGTTAGCTTATTTCACCAGAAATTGTCCCTTTGTCTGTTTACTGCGAGAAGACAGATGCTATGATAGAGCAGACGACAGAAACTCTCCACATATCATACCTGTACTCGGCGGAGTAGATGCCGCTCACATTATATTCGTACAAGATATTCCTTTTATGCGGACATCTGTGAAATGGCAGTCGGTGATGAAGACACTAGGAGGGATTCCCTGTGCGCGGATTATGGAGCAGGCAGACTGATTACCGCCGACCGAGCTCCTACCTAACGTGTGCTGTCTCTGCCACCTGACGTCGGTGAAACCCTAGCCGTGTTACAAGTGTCATGTGAATACCAGGTGTCGTCACTACTACATTCACAAGACGGCTGCAGACGTAGCACAGAACAATATCATACAAAACCACACGGCGATAATTTCACTGCTGATAACTAGTCTGGTTTAGATTAGCGTATATCGCATGAAATATGACTCAGCTATGAAATGTTACAGATGAAAAATAGACCACTGATATAAGTGTAAACGGAGCTTCGCTGCTATACTCATTACCCAGCTTTAAACGCCACAACTCCAGCGCAAGTGGTTAAAAACCGGCGATGAAAACTTATCATAAAAAGCCTATTATATCCTCTCTCATCAGGAATACGAGGCGATGTTTTACTGTAACCCAGAACTTTAACAGCATGACTCACATAGACAAGAATCTCCCCCAGCGCAACCCTCCCTTTGACGCCTTGACTCAGCCGCCAGGGTTTCAAACTTAAGCAAAACAACGTTACATTTCAATAGATGATATGTTAAGCAACAGGTTATGTCTAGTGTATGTAAACAAGTGGCCAGAGGCCCAACTCTTTATATCGCCGAATATTCCGCTTGTCTGTCTTACTTTGCGCTGATAAGGTTAAGATAGTGCTAGCGATATGTACGAAAACTTCCGTTAAAACTTTCATCATATCTTACTGTATCTTACCAGAATCCCCTCACAAGGGTTAATAACATATCCTGAATAAACTTTGCTGGACAGAATATGTATACTTGCCCCGAAGATTATTTTGCTACTCTGCGGAGATATCTCCCTGTTTATTGCACAGTATAACGCTGAATTCACGGGAGCAGACGCTAAATAAAAGCATGACCCTGACGTGTGGCAGCCGGGGTACCAGGTCACATGGGTGGGGGTGGCTGGCGGTTGTCGGGAGAAATGCGCTGACTTCAGCTCCATCAGCAGCATCAGTACAAAGCTTTGACAAGGCATAATTGGCGAAGACACTTGAGATGTACACAATGTGTAGAATTTGAAGGCGGCCATGATTCACACATGGCGATGAACTATCTGATGCATTTGTAATTGAACCCAGTTCATCTAAATCCGGCCACCAACTCCGAGTATGAGTGAGTCAGTGCTCGCGTATATCTTAAGATGGGATGTCAGAAAGCAATGTAATCAGTTGTTTGTGCTGCCTGTTCGTGTATTTCCTGCACTATGTCACCACGAGTGTCCCCCTTAAATAGATCACTGTCATATGTACGGCGGCTTGGCTTATAGTGCAAGCTGGAGAAATATTCATAGGGTTTAAGAGATTGAAAGAGGCAAAATTCCAATTACTCTACCGGGGAAATGCGTCACTCGTCTGCAAATCTAATCTAGGTCAGAGTGAATTTCAGTTATAGCGAAATCACTGTGAACGCTGTCTAACAATCTCGGGTTATTGACCACAGGCTATCTCTACCATCCCTGCTATGTTTGAACAAAGGAATAAATGAAGGAGGCGGCAGATAAAGTGTTTATGAAACAAATATATCAGAGATGCCCTGCTAGGTTAGATTGACATTTGGGGAAAATACAGCATGAACTCCACCCTGAAGAATGCAATTTTACCCAAAAAAAATCATCTACTGTTTTTTTCAGGCATTCAAATACATGTGTTGGTTGGAATGGATTAAAAATAAATATACGCTTCTCCCGTTCCATTGTTAACATTTGACATCTAATCTACGCATACCGAGCAGTGAGAAGTATTCAGATATCTATTTCTAAAGATGCTTTATTTGTTTCCATGGCAACTGGTGAACATCGCATACTCCAGTGGGCTGCCGATTCTGTCTCCAAGAGTGACGCCGGTTATTGGTGCTGCTGCTGGCATCCCTCATCATATATGGCACGGAGCGTCCTTGGAAAAGTGGAGTATCTGGAGACAGCCTATCGTGTGGATAATGTGTGTAACCAGCTTCTGATGCACAAGCGTGGTAAAGCTCTAGCCAACCTAATTCGGCCCCTTGTGCACGGTTTTGCTGCCTTAGACGACTTGTTAGGCGGTCAGAGCCGCGTTTACGAACGTATTGATCACAGGCCCGGTGCCACATTGTGACAAATGCTGAGGTTGTGCCGAGGTTATGAGCGACTGGGGGACTGTCAGATGACTGATGCATGAGATGTAACGCTCCATAGCCACTCACAGCTGTATCTCACCAGCTCCGGAGACAGAAATGGGTTTGCCGTGATTTAATGTGTTAAATCTAGATAGAACAATGGACAAGGTCAAGCATATTAAAGCAGTATTATCTGGCCTGACTTAGTTAATGCTCACTGAGTCAGACTCAGGGGTGTTATATTTGGTGACATCAGTGGTAGATCAGGGGACATGTACCATCACTAAGATGGCGTAATCTACGATAGAGAGTGACTAGACACAAAGCAGGTGTCTTTTAAATACTCCGGCAGTACTACATGCTTTAGAGGGGTATCGGGTAGTTTGGCACAGTAGTCAACGCAGTGTCACATTGTCGTGCCATGGACAAAAACTACAATCTGCACACGACAGGCATGGCAGAGTTCACATCCCCCAAGACATTATCAGTCTGTTTATAGTGCAATAAAGCTCTTTGTTTCGGTGTTTTCTTGACGAAGTAAGAATGAACACTTATGCTACGTTACCTTAGGCTCTATTATAGCAAGCTGTTATTGTTTTTGTTTCGAGTGGAATCGTCTATTAAGCGTCGTACTAGATATATTGCCATTCAAACGAAACATTTTCCAAAACATTGTGGTTTATATTAAACCCGTGTTGTTGTAATCAAATGAGTGTGAGCTCAAATTCGTTTCTGGTTGGAAAGGCACAGCGAAGGAGATCATAAAGACGCTAAAGTGGCCTAATCTTCTAGCAAATAAATAGGTGAGTTTCAGATACATCAGATGTGATTTATAAGTGAGGGCTTCGGCGAAGCTTGCCAAAATCAACACCCAGATGTTGGCAAGGACCTAGTGAGATCTTAGGGAGGAAATAGCTAAGCTTTGGTACATGTGGGGTATTATGTGCATTTACCAGTTTTATGAATAAGTTGTGTTCACTGACGAAAATAACTTTCTGGCGTTCTCGGCATTTATTCCTTATTACCACATATCTTTTACTTTTATCTTTTCCTACTTTAGGACAATTTGATCTTGGGAAAAGTTCATTCAACAAATAAAAACAACATACTCCTATCGGTAATCCACAGTAATAAAGAGCCGATGTCAGCATTGATTGAATACGTGCGTTTTTTAACGGGAGATGGAAATAAAACGAATTATAACTATGCAGTACAGTACATTAGTGAAAATCTGAAAGGAAAAATACTGAATCATTAAGTTCAATACTGTAGGTTCTGTTTCTGCAAAATTGACCCAATGAGCTTAATCCAGCGACCAAGATTTTAAGTGCTTGCAAGGTAATTGAATAATTTCAACAGTGGAAGATTGATAGAGAACTCATTAAGCAGTGTATATAAAACATTTGGGATCCTAATATATACGCCTGTTGCTATTATTAATCGCTGCCATTGTTGTTCTATATCGCAGTGAAGCCATGCACCATCAAGGTAACACACGAGCTCTCCGCTAATTAGTTACCTGTGCAGATAACTGCCGATATATTGTATCATGCCCTCTCGTCTAATCAGATGAGGGAGCTCATAAAGATCCGAATCTATCAATAGACTTGGAGTACTTGTAATCTGCAATAATTGGTAATTAGCCAAGCGCTGTCCATCCAACAAAACAATTAGGGCCCCTACAGTTATCACTGGTAAGCTGGCAGTACAGCTGCCCTATAATGGACTAAGTTGTCTATCCTGTAACGCTTAGGTCAGTCGGGACTGGTGATATATTCATCACGTTCATGTTTTCCTGCACAGCGTGACAACGTCCTCGGTAACAAGAGATTCGATCTGGTTTTATATTCACCGAGAAACCGGTGATAGCTCTAGTATTAATACATCAAACGACCGTTACAGCTCTACATGTGTATATATGTGTGTGTACCTGAGTGTGCTTATCACATCTGACACAACACATAGGTGATAAACTACAACCGAGCGTACAACTTTCATAGCGACTCACAAAAGAGGGGTATTGTTTTAATAAAGATGATGTATGTTTTCCTACCTGCGCTCCAGCCGCTGGACCTCTGTGCCCGGTGGCAGCTGCACAAGTGACCCATCTTTCCGTGGTGTGTGTCGCCGGCCAACCTCCCCAAAACTCGGGGTTTTGTTTTCACCCACTCACTGAGATGCCATGGTCGGTGACCCTCTAGTTAAGCACTCCTAGCGGATAATGTTTCTGTCACATATCACAACGAAATCGAGTGAAAAGAGAAAGAGATCGGGCAGGTTGGTCCCTATTCCCCTGAGCTATGCCATTATTGTGGGCTGAACGAGGCGCCGAGAGCTTTCATCGCACGGTTCTCCAGTGCGGGCGGCGAGCGTAGGGCAGAGCCGGTGCTCACTCCTCGGTGTGCCGATGTGTGTGAGTGAGAAATCTCGGCGACTAGCTGCGACTGCTTCTTCTCTCCCCACACTTACCGACCTGACCGTCAGATGTCACCCTAGTCCGGTGTGTGATCGATAACCAGCTGGACCAGTTCAACGTTTACCACTGCATCTGTCCGAGAAGAATAAATACATACCGGTGAAATGCGCTCCACGTGGCATAAACTATTTTCTGGTTGAACAGTTTTCAATACGTTATCGATGTCGTTGTGTTCGCTCTATAGACTGAACACAATAATTGATATTAGAATTGGCATTAATTGGTAAATTTAATTCACAAAATGTGTGACCTCACTAGACCTTGGCCGTTATAAACATGAGTGACCTCAGCCCCTTATTCAAAGTCCCACGATCATTTGCTTACTCAAATTGAAAAAGATCAATGGGAAAGAATTTGAGCATAAGATTTAGAACTTCTTAATACAGATTAATCCCATTTGATAAAAAAAATCTCCACGTCTGAAAAGGGAGAAAACGGTATATGAGGGCAGCAATTACAGCTGATTACACCAGCGCTCAGGATCTCGGTACACGTTTTTGTCGCAGCAGTCATGATTATCGTGGAGTAAAAAAAACTGAGCACAGTCTACAGTTGTTCAGCCTCTCGTTATACGTTTTATCACTTGATTGCGCGTACCTAATGATGCTTATGAATGTGAAACTCAGGTTGAAATGACAGAATTAAAATAAAAAACTTCGCGTGAACGCGATAATGAGGACAGTTTTTTCAGAGAAGGGGCCCGACGCAACTTCCATGGCTTCTGATCGATCGCATATTTCTCAGACAACATAGTTTCGGTAAGCGACAAAAATGTTTATCTTATCTGATAGCAATAATTTAAATAACAGATGGAATAGTTTGCGATTGAGGGAATGGAAGAATTTTAAACTGGTTCGTATATTCATATTTAATTCAGTTATCGCCTGGCGAGGTCGTTCAATCAAGGAAGTAACATCTCATTCCACTTGGAAAGTAATGGAGGATAAGTTCGAATATCCTTTCTATGTCCAGATTGCAATGAATTATATCGCACCGAATCAACTTTGATAACAGTTATGATCAAATAATACCGAGTAGCAAAGGATATAGGATCGCTTCGGGAACATATTTTTCTGTTAGATATATTTGTTTCATGCACTTGAATGCAACAGGATTAGTGTTAGTGCAGCTGGCCAAATTACCTCACATTCCATTGTTCGTTTGTATTTTCGGTTCAGTAGTGATGAATGAGGTTTAATATTTCGTGTTTTAGCTAGTTTGTGTGATTTGTGTGAGGCGAGCAGGCTCCCAGATGGATGCACACCTGTGTCAGGGTGGGTCGAAGTTATCTGAGAAAACCCGCATATCTGCGTGCCCCGGCGGGCGACCTACTCCCGTCACGTCTGGTGCAACTCGGCCCTCTCTCCTCCCCATCTCTATCTACCATCATAGCACATCGATCTGTAAACTCACAGCCACACCCAATAACACCACAATCAGTTTACGCACACACGAGGCGGACCAGAGTCAGGGCCACTGGGAGCGCGAGAGGAAATATCACAGACAAAACATTTCCATAACATTTCAACCTCCGAGTGAATTTGATAGTTTCCACGTTACTAAATAGTAAAATTAAATAAACAGAGCCACTTTATCAAAGATGTTGAGTCGATATCTAGCTGGCTCTAGCATCTGTTACTGGCTCTCGACGTCTGCTCACCTCGCCCCTCAGGGTTTCGTAGTCATCAAGAGTTTAAAAATTGAGGTAATAGATTCACGTTTTCCCATCTGCTAGCACCTGTCATCGTGTATCGCATTGTTTTACTCAGGCTTAAGTTTCGCGCGTATTAGCAAAACATGTACGATGAGTGCTTATATACTAAACATTATTGTTGATGGAAAGAATATTATAAAATGTATACATGTATAGCGACATGATTATATATTAGGTGAAGATTAGTTTTACGCCCTATTAAGAATAATTCCAACTTTTTTATGGATTACAAAATGCATTGAATCAATACGAAACAAAACAGGCTAATGACTAACCTTAAATCACCGTGCGAGTATCATAAGTACATCGTTGCAAATGATGGGCTTCTATCAACACCCTGCGTTGTTATGTTTGGGCAAAGTTTAAACACAGGGTTATTAATGACAGATGATAAATACACTTGTCGAACGAAATGCCTCTCGTTTAGTTGAAAATGCCTCTTAGTAGTACTTATTAACTGAGATAATATAGGGGTAAGTACTCCCTGGAATGCGTGATTCTTTGTATGCTTTACCAATATGATCAAAATAATTGTATTTTCATGAGACTCTAAATTTTGACAAAAATTTGCATCACAAGTACAGTTATAAAAACCAGTCTGTTGCCAACTTTCAGCTTAATTTTGAAACAAAAATCAATGCTTAATTGAATTTAAATCATTCCAACCGATGCAATGAGAATATAGACCAGGTATGAATTCTAAATAACGAAAGATTTAAGTTAATTTACACTTCCAATATCCCTGATTATCAACATGATTGTGCCATTGGCTCAGTACTAGGTTAAACCCATAAACACTATAAATTGGTTAAGATACACAGGAATAGATAAAATCTATTGAAATTTGATTGCATTGCAAGGCTTGGTGTCTTCAATTTTCCACGTGGTTTTGTTTACAAACACGGTGGGGTCCTGGTCACATGACTTTGCTGAAACCGGAAATACGTAGGTCCTTCCGCCACACTGAAACAGACATGGCTTCGTACGTGCACCTTACACTCCTGGCCGTCTTGGCGATTTTACCTATATTTGGTGCAGGTAAGTTAATTATTTTGAATTGAATCTTTACACGGAGCTTTGATAACAAGGAGGCTCAATTATTTAGTTCTGAACAGCGTTCTTTGTCGGTATTTTGTCAAGATTGCCCGGTTGGTATTGAGCCGGCTTAATAACCTATGTGTACGTGGCAATGTTAAACAATCCCATTGTACTCAAGAAACAAAATTGTTACAACTGCACATTTCTCGTTTCGATCGTAACAAAATTAGTTAAGTTTAGATTCTTAGAACGCCCTAGATTCTACGTACATACGTGATGATGCAATTCCTTTTTGAGAGTAGGACTTTAAGAGGTATTAGGAAAGGAGCTCACAAAATCCGCTATGGGTAGGCCTTGTTATTGACCGTACATGCTACAGTCTGATTATGATTATCATTTATGTAAAGCTGGATCCGCATTTACGTATCAAAACTAAGTTCTACACAACTGAGGGGAAAGGAAAAATACTTCTAAAAACGCACGTGATGATCCAGACGTTTATGTTTTGTGCTCGTATATATCTACGTATAGTAACCAAGTTAACAATAACATGTACATATTGTACATAATAACTGGAACCCAGTAATTGTCCCTAGACGGTCTTCCTAATGGATAGCAACACGTTCATATAGTAGCAGTGTAATATCTCGAGCTATCGCACGTTATGATAAACACCAGGTGATCAAACTTATCTTTTCTTTCGTTATATTTCAGGTGACACGTGTCTCTCACCAACTGTAAAGTCTCAGGTTTACACAACAACTGATGCGTCAATCAACTCAGATACTGCTGTCGTTGCCGAATTTTCCCTCTCCTGCAAAAATGGACTTTCTGTAAGTATAATTTTATAAATATATCGTTCTACAAATGCCTCTAAAATACTCCGTTGTCGTGACACGAACGATTATTTTTACACCAGCAGCTTTGGCATTTCATCACCGGTTAATGTTGTCGAGAGATTTTCAGTCAATTAATAAGTGACCCATGTTCTTGTTTTAGGATTTGAACCTCTACGCCGAGTTTAATGGAAAAACTGTCCCAGCATGCAAGGTTCAGGGATCCAGCGACAAATACCAGGTACGTGCTGTAATCTCATTAATTGTTTTATACTGAGGTCACTTTTTATGTACAATTATTTACGTCGATACGTATACAATAAATATTGATCAGTTTATAGATGTCAATTCGTTAATATGGATCTTATGATATGTACCTGTTAATTTGTAGGTCAGTTTCAGTGATGAACATAAAAAGATTCCATCAGGAAGCTACGAAGTTAGGGTTTTTGACGAGGAGGGATATGGCATCTTGAGAAAGGTAAAATTAATGTTAATTCTCTTCTTAACGTTTTTATCTAAATCTAAGTCGGCTTTTGATGTATACAGTTACAATTGTTGTCTACTGATTTAGCGAATCATTTGATATTTTACATTAAGTGCATTAGTGAATTAAGATCGACATTTATATGCTGTCTTTAATAATACAATTTTACAATACGTAAATCAAATCTGACAAGTTACAATGAATGATTACTTAGTTACCCATTGTTGATTTCAGGCTCAGAGAAGTGGAGATGATACATCAGCAATCAAAAGTTTGGTCACTGTGCAGGTCAGCCACAGGGGAGCTTCCCAGGGACAATACGTCCAGAGCGAGTTCGTGGCCGCTGTCGTCTCTGTTCTCGTCTGGTACAGCGCTTACACCACCAGGTCCAAGCTGCAGGCAAACTAAATACATCATTTTATACCATGTTAAAAATATCACCATCTAGGTCATTTATCTGTATACGTCATTTCACAATAAAAAAAGATAAAACAGTGTATTTAGTGATTAATACTACAGTAATCTATTTCTTACACAACGAAGTAAAACATGACAAATATTGTTTGTGTTAAACGAATTTTTATTACCATTGTATCTTGCAAACTATGTATTACACACAGCATGATAAAAACCTCAATATGCAGACACGTACAAGCAGGGATCAATAAATAAATACCCAAAATACATGTGCTGTTTGAAATAGACTGGGACCGAGGCCCTGAGAACGTTGCCTTGGCATGATGATTACTATGAGAAATGGACTTTTAAAACATGATTACTTTATGATTACTCTTAGTAAACTTGAGGTAATCTAAGATTAACCTAAATTTAGTAAAAGCGATGGCGACGATGAAAATCAACTAGTCTGCTGTGGAGTGGTACAGAAAGTAGTACGAATATCCAAAAGGCAGAAGTCATCGCGAGATAGATACCCTGGCATCTCAACCAATCGTTAGCTCTTTATGTACTGCGGCTCTTTAAAAGACAGTTTTATCCAGGTTATTTTAAACGGGTGTGATGATATTATAAATAATCAAATAAAATCAGCACTTATCGCCTAATGACCACGCGAACCAGAGTGCCGATACGATAGGTTGTCCAATCAATAAAATTGTAAAATTAGATTCTGTACATAACATGCAGTGTTTCCGACAATGCCAAGTTTTACCTACGCAATGTTCGATCTCACATTTCTCCGACAGTTGCAGCAGAGAATGATCCCGGTGCACAGTGTCTGCATTAAACGCACCAAAAGCTATCAAAATATGACTAATAAAGGTCGTGCCCCACTCCGGGCGAACAAACTACATCATCTGATTAAATTGGCCCGTGGGCAGCTTTCCGCCGAGATTCTTGCATGGTTGATGATCACACATTAGATCATCAATGGCGGTATGTCCCAGGAGATCCAGCTTATTAATATTAGGGCCCGGGTTACCAAAA
>JAXGGS010750427.1:37741-52849 GCA_035585475.1 Armandia brevis
AAAGTGCACCAATTACATTTAATTACTTCCAGTGAACTCTCACATGCTGAAACCTAAGCATTGTCAAGGGCTTTCAAGGTTCCGTCTGGCAGAACACCAGAAAACGCAATCTTTTGTGCCACAAAGCCGAGGCTAGATTACACCGTTTTATGATAGAGAAAAAGAATGCGAAAGGCCGTGTTAAAGTTCGCCCCAGCTTCGCCGGGTGATTTCCTTATTTCTACGTGACACCGATTTTTTAGTTCACAGTTCATGGCTTGGTCGGGAAGTCTCCTTACGCCGAGTACGTGAACTGTCACTGAATTATACCTGCTTACATTATGATTTACCCCCCTTTGTTAGTTGGTCTTTATTTGATGTGTCGTATTTTTTCAAGCTGGGCATTCCATTTGGGTGAATACGCAGGGGAATGCATCACCGTGGGGAATAGCAGCACGCTCCGGTGACTCGGAAATTCAGCGTACCGAGAAAGCGCCGTATAAATGACCGATGTAACCACTAATCTCGACATCACACGACATTGTCGCCTTCACCTGTTAATTGGAGGCGGACAAGACGCTTGGGAGGAAGAATTAGGTGAATTAAATGACAGATTATTTGTGATTCCTCATTTATAAGCCATCAAAGAGGTGCAGGAAAAGCCGCGTACACGGATTGAAGGCCTGCGTTTCACGTAACTGTGGTTTTGATAACTGTATACAGAAGAGTAGCATTGTAGTGACTGTCGGTATTTGTTCCGGGATGAATACTGAAGTGACCCGACCTCAATAGCGCAGTCAATGGACCTCTAGAATTTGCGGCGCAGTAATGACCAAAACAATCGGACATAGAGAGAGATAAAATCGGCGCGACACAGAAGAGGCTGGATTTGTGAAAGGGGACAAGAGGAGCTGGGTGGGTGCTTCAGACGCCGGGTAATAGAGAAGGGGACTGAGAGGATTGTGTGTGTGTGTGTGAGGTATGTGCGGGGCTCGACATCAGGCAACAAGCGGAACGCAACTGGAGACGCTAAACCACGCACATCCGATTGGATGAGAAACTTTCGCGTCTGACAAAAGGGGGAGAAATTCTATAAGCTTCTGTGCGCACACACCTGAGAATAGATGCCGATATTAAACTTAAATATATAAAGGGAGACGAGATTTATCCCGCAGGCCCCTCGCGCGTAGCGTGCTTGCATGTCGTTTGTCCCTGTCGAGATCTAACAGCGGCCAAACCTCGGATGTCCGCCGGCGATAGTTCTATTCCCTGGGGGACGACACTTTATACTTACCCCTCTTTAATTTCATAGTGGTAATTTAATTTGCATAAAAACTAGTAATGATTGCCGCCTGAGTAAACAGAAAGACGGAATAATAATACGATGAAAGACGCGCAAGGAAAAACATTATTAACGTGAAGTACGGCCGCTGGGGAGAGGTGAAGAACAGACGAGTTGGACACGGAGAAGGGTGAAGACGTGTCGAGGTGCTCCCCGACTTAGATTTCACTTGTATTAGAGGATCATCGCCTGTGGCGAGCAGATTCCGACGACAAGTGCCAGCGACTGAACCGGAGAGCCTGCAAAGTGTCTGCATGACACTGGTGAGGGAAATCGCTCCAACAGATTGACGAGGGGATAGTTGATCATCCAAACCGTGACCCCGTCGCCATCAGGGTCAACAATTCACCGAATATACGATACTGGCGGAGTGACACCAATTTTCTCGCCGGTTCCGAGAGCTCCCGGGGCTCAACTGCTGTCATACGAGGCTCGTGACCGGGAACCGAGCGATTGTATGCAAATACCGTGGTATGCGCGACGTGGGGAGAAATAGTAAATACAGCTGGAATCAAATTCCAACCGGATCACGTGCTTGCGTTTGTATGTATAGAGTCGGACTGATAAAGGCAGTTATCCAATGGGGATTTGGCCAATTATAAACAAGAGTAACACTAGAGCACTGCATGCTTAGAGGACTGTCTCTGGTTACTACCTGCTACATATTTACTCGGCCCGAGGAACAGCTCGCCATTGGACAAGTGGCTCGGGCATCGCCGAGATAAACTTTAAGACCTGATTTCCAGCGCTCACGCCGCAAACGCAGGGGAACAAGTGCTATCAAGTTTTGGATTGAGAAGCCTGTTGGTCGTGAGTGAACTTTGATATGCAGCGGATCGATGGGGGGATGATAAATTCTGGCCTGGTGACTTGGAGACTTCAGAGTTGTCAGTGAGTAGCAGACGACAGCACGAGAAGAGAAGCGAGCCGCTCGGTGGTGGTCTAAAGAATCAACAAGTGGTGTCTGCCGAGGCTCATTCATAGATGCCATACCATCGCATTCGCAAGCGAGCGACCGACTGCCTTCACTGTAACCGGCTGCACTTGTGAGATGTGGGACAGAGCGTGAATGGCTGACTGCATACGTGGACTGTCATCATTGTTGCTGGTAGCTGTGACATTCCCCGGTTTGTTGACTTGTTTAGAAGGGAAGTAGACTTTACTTTTCCCAGGTGTAGCCACGGAATTGGGTCAGATTTGTGACAGATGATCATCGCAGTTTCGGAGAGATATTGACACGCTCTGTGACAGGGTGATAACATTAATTACACTGCGGTTTACACACTATCAGTCTCTCGGTATAAAACTTTATACGCTATAGTATCATCGCGGACCTACTCATGTGTAGAAACTTGTAAGCGTAACACGCTGTGACATTTAAACCAGGACATTTAAACATGGACGAATTCCTGCCTCAGAGCCCTAACGAGGGGCTGGACTTCATGTCGGCTCTCAGCTCGAGCCTGGAGAGGGAACAGTGGACCCTGCAGAGACTGAACAGCGCCGGCGAGGAGAGCGAGGGCTCGTCCAGCCCGGGCAGCTGCTTCAGCGCCGGCAGCATGGAGGACGATCTGATCCTCGACTACCTCTTCTCACAGGGCATCGCCGACTCGCCGAACGGTAACCCTAGCGACCCCGACTCATGTGCCAACGAGATGCTCAGGTGTGCGACACCCCCGTGTGTAGACTCCCTCTGTGCCAGCCTGTTCGCCGGCGAGAAATCAGCGGCGGAGCTCGCCGACTTAACAATATTCGACGACGATGACATTTTTAAGATGGACAAGGAATCGATGGTGGTGCTCGGAGTGGGGTTGAAGCACTTGACCGAGCCCCTAACCTCGGCAGCTGCGCCGGTGACAGCCCCCGGGGTCGCCGTGGAGCCTCCGAGGCCCGTGGGACAGATCCCTATCGACCACAGTCAGTATCACCAAAATGTAAGTAACGCTAACACAGCATCTCCTCAGAGGGGCCAGACCCCGACCCTAGCGATGCTTCACCCGGCCATGCCCTCGGGCATGCACTCGTCTTACCAGCCCGATGTCACCGGGACAGTGCCGAGTACCAACCCCAGTGCGAGGCTACTCACTCATCCTGTCATTAACAATACACATCATAATGACCCCAGAATTGACGTTATGGGGATGCCAACCGCAATTACCAGTCGTCTGTCCCACAATTATAGCGAGGGTCAGTACACAGTTAGTGGTATGTTACAGACGCACCAGCACCAGCACCAGCATCAGCAGCACACACAGCAGCACCAACAGCAGCAGCAGCAGCAGCAGCAGCAGTACGGGATGGGCGCCGCCACAACTCTGGCCCGAGGGCTGGCGGGTCAGTTGCCGATAGCCCCTAACGGGGTGGTCCCTCCTGGTCAGTTAAAGCCTTACGACGACAAGATCCACTACTGCACGTACCCCGGCTGTAACAAGGTGTACAGCAAGAGCTCGCACCTGAAGGCTCACCTTCGCCGGCACACAGGTGAGAAGCCGTTCGCCTGCACGTGGCCGGGCTGTGGCTGGAGGTTCTCGCGATCAGACGAGCTCGCCAGGCACAAGCGCTCGCACTCGGGCATCAAACCCTACCCGTGTAAAATCTGCGACAAACGCTTCTCCAGATCCGACCATCTATCAAAACATCTAAAGGTTCATCGCAAGCGAGCGACCTCCTCCTAGGACAGTCTCTTACATGTAGTATTATACCTCGGTTGTCATGGTCAGAGCATGATCGTTTCCATGGTGACAACACGCTGTAGGCAGCTCAAGATGACACCTATAGTTCTGATCGTCCCCTCGACCTTGTCCAGGGATGAGGACTGCCCGTCGATCAACCCCGCGTCTAGACTCTAGAGCGACCACAGAATGGCCGGACCAGTGCAATACCGTCTGTAACATATTAAATCACGAGTGGAAAACGACTCGAGAAAATACAATTCACCAGTCACTTGCTGGCAGAGTACTTTTAGAAGCTAGGAACCTATTTGTACATATAGTTCAGTTGATATTTAGTTGACAGCTCGATCTGCCGCGGTCGGTGGTTTACTTGTCTATTATTGGGCGATTAGACGTTCCCCTGAGCATAATACAAACATTTATCTTGCCACCGAAACCTTAGTTGGAGAATCGCCAGTACCACGCGGAGGTCACCGAAAGACGAGTGTAGTCATAAGTATGTGTGATTGTTATTTGTAGCTAATTGCGACGAATACGAAATGAAGATGTTTTAATTTGCACTAATTAAGGTACAGTTAGCTCGCTGTACATCCGACGCGCCGAACCAATCACGTTGAATAAATCACCACCAGTTTTGAGTTAGTAAGTTGAGAACGGGTGTCATGTTAAATTTCGATCTCATTCGCTCCATATTTTTTGCACTTCTCACACTGTTTAGAGATAGTATTTTAGTATAACACCCGTGGGTTTCTTGTCTAGAATATTTGTAAATGCGGACGCCGTGTTGTCCCTATATTGGTGACATTTTAAGGACGAATTAGGGCGACTTAGATTGTTTTCCCCCCCTCGCGTACGAGAAGCATGTGGAGATAGTTGTGTGTACATGTGAAACTTAGATGCGTTGTTGCAGCGATTACTCTGTGAGTTCTCACTGAAGATAAGCTATGATTTGTTGAATTACCCAACCAGAAAAGGATCAGGGTTCCTTTTGGTGTTAAATACTCAAGTGCCTAGTCTTGTCAAGCCAAGACGATGCTACCACGAGCTATGCAAATTAAATTGTTACGCGAATGTTGAGAGAGTACTTGAATCTGTTAGAATGGTTAATGTTGAATTTTACAGTGCCCTTATATTGTTACTTAAGCTCGATGAATGCAAATGAATTTTTAAGAAAGTGCTTGAGTATACTTAGTATCGAGATAAATCTATATTTTGAATGGACAATCGTTTATATCATTTGTAAATATGAATCAATTTTGATGAAAAGTTTACTCCATTCGGAGAAATAAAAGTATTTTTGTAATGAAGTTAATTAGTGTTGAGTTTTTCACTCAGAGTTTATCGTAAGATAATCCATCAGTATTGAAAACTTTCCCTTTTGGTTAATTCTTACAGGACAATTATTAAACACAATATGAGATGATAGGCATATATGCACTTTATATATAGATCCGTATTTGGACCCCCGAGCACCGATTGTTTCGAAGCCTGACTGAATTCACATGATTACAAAAGCAGGCTGTCAGTGTGACATTGGGAAACATTGAAGTGACATTGACACGACTAAGGTACAACACCACTGCCTGCCTGTTCCCTGCTTTACCCGGACCAAATATATAGCACATCCAGGCTGCGCATGCATGGGGTGCGTCAGAATATGTCAGGAATTTTCTATTATAAAAATAAAACCGTATGGCGGAGCATCTTGTGGGCCAGGCCTAGCCCGATTCCCACAACTGTCAAACTGTTCAGGAAAAAAATGCACGAAAAACATGTGAGGCCACGAGACACAGGAGTCCGGGGAATCGGTGCTAGTGTATAAGTGGTGTCATGTATCCATAATCGTGCATTTTTCACAGCACCGCGCGACGTGCTAGGCGATATTACATAGCGCTTCTAGCAAGTTAATCAATGCTTAATCAATAATTGATATTATGCTGGGTGCAAGCCGTCTATAGGAAGTGATTAGGTGAAACTCTGTTATATTGATCTAATTTGACCGAATTGGTTATAAATATCAGCTGATCGTGAGCAATGTCAAATAAGGACTGCTCTTGGCCTACCATTATACAAACTTTATTATACGACATGTCATGAAAACGCACAGTCTCGAATGTCATCATGATGTGCATTAAAGGCATAGGCATATATATATATATGCCATTCATTCTACATTCGTGATACCCTGTAAGTGTGATATAATTATATACTCCCTAGTCTTAAGATCAGAATTATCATGATACCCGAAATCAATAATTTAAAGATAAGTGCAAATGTTTTAATAGTCAATAATTTTAAGATAAGTGCAGAGGTTTTAATAGTCTGCAAATCTAGGTCACTGAACCGTTATCTTTAGATATTAATAATGTGTGATAACCACTAGAACCACTTTCTTTTCTGCACATTCTAAATTCACTGACGATTATGCGAGCATGTGACTCTGACGTTACACAATCAACAGTTTCATATCAGCAACAAATTCTAACTGTGATGTCTTTATCCTGAGTCACAGGACGTCTCATCAATTGCCATATGACGTAAATCATCGTAACTAACGGGAGACTCTGCGCTTAACTCAGTTGCGGGTCGATGAAAACATGCCAGGTTAAATAGTGTAATAGCGATGCGATTGTGTTCCAATTTATGTACAAGGTTATCGTTACTATAGCAACGACGATAAGTTAATTTGTAACTATGTATATTCTCACGGAGCGCCACTGCTAAAATAAACATCCGGGTCGACAAATCCTAAAGCTCTCAGCGGGCGAATGAAAACAGAATTGATCAGATTATCCCCGCATCATCTCCTAGAACACACACCTGTTGGATTAGGATCAGCGCACGAGGAGATAATCCTGGCGGTGTTCGGCTGTGTGTGGGAGATAATCACGTTTATGCAGGCCTGCTGCGTGTCAGAAACAACACAGACATTTAATTACTTCTATTCTAAACTCATTAGGCTCACAATTTCATTTTAATTATGCTCATCTATAACGCGTGAATTAAGTTTAAAGCATGCATCAGTGACGGACTGTCATCTAGGGGGACACATAGACCGGTGGGAAACTCAATCCCGTAAACAATAGTGTCTTTGATGAACTCAGAGCCTCCATGGAGCGGAGATAGATTCGTGAATTCTGTGGAAACGATACAGCCTCGCTTGTCAGAGATGTTGGCGCAGCACCATCGTGATTATCCATGGTCTAGCCTCGAGTCTACAACCGAGCAAAGTTTAATCGGGTATAGGAAGGCCTTTGCACTCACCTATGATAAAACAATTGAATTTAATTAGGGCAGAGTGATAAATAACTGATCCTTCACTGAGGAGAGTCACGCGCTTCTTTAATTATCAACTTCAAGAGCATAAAGTTTAGAGGACGAAATCATTCCCGTAGCGTGTCATGGCACGTTAGTTGTTTATATGACGCTTGTTTTTGCGTATAAACTGTGCTTATGTTGTTTTCTTTGACCGCTTGTTGCATCTGTTGCATCAAGTGCACGAGAGAATTCGGAGCAGTTGGCGGTTTGCGTCATTGAGGCGTGCTCGGGATGGTTCCAATTTGGTGGGGAGTCAAATTCTTTCGGAGGGGGTGACACTGTTTACCCCTTCTAAACAGTGGAGAAATTAAACCCTGGCAGAGCCTGATAGACCAGCCCCACCGAAAGGCACATTGATGACAGAAACTGATAGTGTATATTCGCAATTTATTCTGCGCGCAATTACCCTCGACAGAGAAGTAATTGGAAAGTGACATGTTTCACATCAAAATCAAGACATGAGTGAGCCAGTGACGTCTTGGCAGCGCGCGTGGGGTATGAATGTTTGTGCACAGATACTGATGCTGGCATGTACAGGATTCCCCCCTCCTTAAATCCATGTGAAAACAATACTCCCGCGTCTACAACAACAGTGTTTTAACACAAATATCAACTACTCAGTGTTTACCGCAAATATTTCTTCTCTAGTGCGACGCAAATCAACAGTTCCTTGAATCACTGACTCAGAGCGATTACTCTATTTAGAAAAATGAACCAGGAAGATGTAGAACGGAACGTGGATGATTTGATAGCAAAATAAATGTTCATATATAATGATAGTTAGAGAAACACTCGTTTTTAGTACTTCCTACAAAATCGTTTAGGACATGTACAATATATACTTTTATTGTGAAGCTTATTGTCAAGTACATTGAGAATGCTTTGAAGATGAGACTTTGGAGATGTGCAATAAACGTCCAAATTAATCTTTTTAAGCCAAATTCAATTATTAAATTACAGTGCGGGCGTATGAAATATCCATCGACCTTTTAGTATCCCGATAGGGCTCTTATTAAGCTTCGTCCTACATCCACCAAATTGAAACATACTTTTTTCGATACAAAGTGTTTTGGAACAAGTATCTGTCCTGTCTGGGTATTCTTGTGTTTGTTTTTATCATAGACAACTCGGGTTCCCATCCTTGGCATCAGTCTGTCTCTCTGCCTCTCTCCTTAAGCTGGTAACTGATATATAATTGCGGCACCAAAAAATCCATATAAATATTTACTTATTTGCACTCCGAGGTTGGTGTCAGGTAGTTTTTAAAGCCGAGAATACGGATTTAACGACGGTTTGACAGCGTGATGTGGCAGCTTGAAGGGAATTAGCGAGGGCGCCGACTCCTCACATGTCCTTACGTGGAGAACGCTGGGTACTGATCCTTAAACCGCAGAACGCCGCCGTCATCAGCAACCTTGCTGCGGGCAATGAAGACAAATCGGTCCTGACCGAAATCTGAATCCCCACGACGGGTCCATCTGCACAATATGATAAACAAGTCAACTATATTCATAATGTCAGCATGGCATTGGCGAGTTAATTAAGAACAGAAAACCTAAGCCTTACATCTTGCGGTAATGATAGTTCAATAAACTGGATGATTTAATTAACCTCATGTACTCAGTCCACCGATTACAGCGTGTGATAATCTGTGATTAGTGGATTATGATAATCCTTTCCAGGGAGGGTAAACATTATACGCGCTTGTAACACGTTATATCCTTGAAGTGGGCCGCTCTCTTGCGAGGGTTAACCGAGGCTGGGGAAGACGGCGTGTTTTAGCTAACTCGGCGGTGTAGCGATGACTCGGGGACATGACTTGGTGGTCCTCCTCCTGATTACACGGTGGCCGAGCGTGACTTACCGCTCTGTCACGGTGAAACATCAGAGGTACGTTTTACCTACACCTCGCCGCGTCACGTGCTTGTCTGAATAGTCTGATTTACGTGATTTACATGATACGTGGCGAATTAACCTACATAGTGATTACTGCGTAACTCCTCTTCTTCTAAAGAGTACATTACCGAGAACTTTGAGGATTAATTACTCCCGCTTTAGTTTAGATAAATGCTGAGACCAAGAGAATGCTGTGAATACTCATACTTGTTCACGCGCGACTCAACGTGGAGCAATATTTCCTATTGCAGATTATCTATAATTAACATAACTAAATATGGGGGGAAATGGAATCGGCCTGGGCAGAAGTCAAATTTAAAAAGACCAGAGTGGATATTGTTGAGCGACCGGATGCATTTCCTTCGACTCAGAAATCAATACAGGAAAACGGGTAGGAAAGTGGAGGTTTGCGCGTCAGAGATAGGAAAGGAAATCCTGATAGCGAGCTTTAGCAAGTACACATGCCTTCTATTACATTGCATATTTCCTGACTGTAATTTAAATTCTGTGACCCGAACGCACGCGAGTGACATTTCCAAACCGAGCTCAAAGGAGCAAGCAACCGTTTTATTTAAAACGAAATAAACCATTAGCCATTTGAAACGATTATAACGTCACAGTTACAGAAAGCGGTCTTGTTGCTATTTAATTATGACAAGGGATGAGACGTACTCTATTTGCTAACTCTGACTTTTTGCCAGAGTCGAGCTAGGATCGGTGACAGTTACATACCATTACCTCATTACTGACTGAGCATCACAGCAGCTAACATATTCTCCAGGGTTCAATACTAGACATAAATATCAGGTTTAACAGGCACCACTCTCCCCATCATATAAAATTAAATGATTACATAGGAGATTCCCAGTACGCACGTTACTAGACATAAAGACCACCCATGTATATGCGACTTGGATTCACAGTAATCTTCTTCAAGGCAGATCCAGCTCACTGCGCTCGAACCTTAAAGTTGACTGGAGATTTTTTCTGTCTAGGTAAAAACAGAGCTGCAGCTTTAACTGTTTAAAGGGCTGCCAGCTTAAAGATATCAGTTTTGCAGATTTAACAAGAAAACAAGAAAAGTGTTTTCCTTTACGCATGGCACAAATAAGCGGTATGCGAGGAATCCTGCGTGCCTCGTGTCTGGAGCTTCGAGGGCGAACCATCTGGAAATATGTGTCTTATGTCGTCTAATTTCGTGAGACCGGGGCAAAAACAGACCGAGAGGGGCAAGTGTTTATTCCAGATTAAGTGGACACTTTGTGACACGGGGGTCACTTGCCACTTACCGCCGGGGGAAGGATATTACCAAGCGGGCAGTGCGCGAAACCAGAAGATACCAATCTGGACGTATTCAATTTCTCCGTCTCCATGCAATTGCTTGACATTGAGCGAAAACACATTGAGGGAGAACAGGACGACTGCCTCCGTGTCCAGCGCTAAGTGAAATCCGACACCTTCGTATATTTTAGCCTGTTATTGATAACCGATTAGAGCAGCGATAGTTGATTTCGCGTTTGATTTCCTTACTTCTGTTACTAAACATGTGTGGAAATTGTTAGGACTTCCTAAACATTCGTCTGCCACTGAGTTTGCTGGCAGCTTCCCCACTGTCCATGGTCCACAACTTTCTCCGTCACCCGGCGCGCCTGAGTATCTAGTCTACATGACCGAGAAAAAACACAACCGCTGAGAATCTCGGTCGGACAGCGTAACTCTGACCCGCTGTGCTAATTTCAAGTTGCGGTCTTTAATATAATGACGGCTTGACGGTTTCTGCACTCATAAAATGTACGCGGCTCCTTCAAGTCGTTTGCTTATTCTGAAAGTTTCATAAAAATGTTGCAGGTTTTCGTTTAGATAATTTAATGCATGCAGTATATTTCAAGCGATTTTAAATCTATACACTTCATGATTAATTGCTATTAACATACCCCATATAAAGATATAATCATACATCCTTTTGTTATGATTTAAATGTGTACCAATTGTTCAGCCCACGCGCCTTTGTCATTCAAACTCATCTGTTTTCTCTTTCATCTGAGGAATTACGATAAGTTAATCATACAGCAATCATAACAACTACACTTTAATGTGATTATCTCACTTAGACCTTTATACAAATTTATGATTGCCAGGTATAATCGGGGGTGTGTCTCCTGTAAGAGTCTTTACTTGCCCGATACCGACTCGTGGGGCTTGGTCTCTGCCCCTCAGCACGCGAACCCCGCATCAGAGTCAAGTGTTTGGCCCGAGATTAGATTACGACATCTTAAAGCCAGAAGCACGGCTACCTTAACACCCCTGTTTGTCCATCTAGGGTCGTGCGCCCGCTTTGATAAACCGACCAATAAAGAAGCAGGCATGTATCAAGTGTCGCGGCCCTACGTGTTTAGAATCTGTCTGAAAATAGACGCTAATCGATTATAGAACGGGGATTGTCCGGCCTAAGAACTGACAAGAAGGGAGCTAATCTCCTCAATTGGACACATTGATAACTTTAGATATAAACTATCGACCTGTAGTCGCGTGATTCCTGTCGGCTCCACCTGAATGGGCTTAAACGGTAATGAGATTAGCGTGTCATCGTTTGTTTTAATAATTATATGATTTGCGGTTTATCAGAGGCGTAACGATAATTATATAACGATAATTAATATAACGTAATTATATGTTAGCTTATAAATCGAGGCGGACATGTTGAGTAAATAAATGCGATCTCCAAAGAAACTTCCAAATCGTCTGGATTATGCTGATCGTTAAACTTAATTACAACGAATTTCTTTGTTCAAGATGCAACATTTAAGTCAGTTTTAAACGATTCCATCTTGAAAAACATTACTCTTTCCAATCCATTGTTTTCACCTAATAAATCATCAGGGCTATTTGTTTTCGCATCTACAATATAGTGAAATATGTCGATATGTCTTGTGATAGCTCAACTAATAGTCTATAAAGTCTTTATTTTATGGAGTTCGTCACAGATAAACAGTTATGATTGTTCGATTGATCTCCCTCGATGTTCCACCTTCACAAAGAAAAGAGGAAGATTTCGGTAATCTTGTAGAGAGTTGCCCGAACTATCTGCCACACCCACCAGCGTTATTCTTGTTTTTGATTGAGAAAACCACAAATAAATATTTACATCTGATTATGGTCGATAACAAGTATAAAAATAGTCACTTTTATCAGTGATGGAATAGTATCTTCTCCTGTAATCCTTTGATCTTCTACCCTTTATTGCATATCTGTAGCGATATATTTAGAAGTCGTTTAATCAATGATTAAAACTGCAAACATTCAGTTCACGCCGGCTACGAAGTTCGATGATAAGTTTCTGCGCGCAAGGATGCAAAATCACAATCGGTAATCATGCGCAACGACCTATTTTCATTGCATTACTACCCCAATAAAGTAAATAAGTACCATGCTCACTGAATTAACAACATGTTATAAATTTAGCCGTAGAGGCAATAAATCAGAGTTTTCAATTCAATTCAAATCGGACAACAATTTTTATTAATAAGGCAAAATACATATACATGTATGCGTGCCTGTACATTTTTCACAGATTTTCACCGTGGGACTTTACGAACATTATGACACCATTTTAATGTAATAATGTAGCCTCGTTTGCTTCTCTGAATGCGTGTGAATGATTGGCGTGTAACACCGTGGCTTTACGAATATGAATACTCAGACTGTCGAGTACGCGCTTATTTTTACAGGTGAATAAAGTTTTTAACCAGACGTCTTGGGCAGCTCTATTGTTGTACAGTTCATAAGGGATTTGCGGCAGATATCTAACATGTAGCCCAGCATAGCGTCCGCAGGTTATCATAAGATGGTGTTTGTCCTCGTATTCTAAGCAGCAACTACAGTTTCTGAGCGACTTGTCCATACGCAACCATCACCCCACTTCATTCGATAAACGATGGTTACGCGTTCTAAATCGTAGCAGGGTACGGGCGTTCTTCAAACTTAAATTGTTCAAGTACCAGGCGCGCGAAGTGTAGTTGTATTCGCTTGTTAGGAGCCAGTGGAAACTACCCTTCGAGCTGTTTACCGCAAGTAATTGCAGTTCTATATTGCTCAGTGCCTTTAGCTTGCTTTTCACGATTCTCATAAACGGATCTTTGGGACCAATGTTCTCAGTCAACTCCTCCATACGCAGGCCCAGCTTTTGCAGAAGCTGTGATACACGGTTTGCCCAGGTGAGGCCAGTCAAACTGCGTTGGTACGTGTACACGGTGTGGGCAAACTTCTTTGCCGGGGACAACCGGTCTGACCTTTGAAGGCCAGCCCAGACGGACAATACACGCTGCTGACATCTGTACTCGACACAGACAGTTCTCAAGTCCACATATAAGTTGGAGTTGACGTCTTCATGCCAGCCAGTGTTTTGAAGTATTTATTATAAAACGCCAAGACGCATTGATAAGTTCTCCATCCCCACACTTCGGATGCATACAATAGCACAGGCTCAACGAGTATTTGAAAATCCAGTACTTTGTCTCTTACAGACTGATAGAAACGACTTTGATACGACTTTCATCACGAAGAGCGCTTTTCATGCTTTCACTATCAGTTCGCCCACGGAAGCGTTGTAGTCACGGTTGTAAGAGAATATGAATCCCAGAAAGTTAAACTTTTTCACAACCTCTATTATGTTGCCGGCCAGTGTAAATTTGTATACTTTGGGGATTCGAGGGTTAAACACCACAATTTTTGTTTTACCGTAGTCTATTTTTAACCGCCACTTGTTACAGAATTTGATTGTCGCATCCAACGCTTTCTGCAGTCCGCACTCAGTTGTTGCAAACACCGCGCAATCATTGGCGTAAGCCACCATTGCGCACTTGATATCCCGCCACTTAAAAGCCGTCCGCACCTTCTTTAGAATTGCCTCCACCATGTCATGGAGCAAACACGCGAACAAGAAGGGACTAAGGGTCTCACCCTGCCGAACACCACAGGTACCACCAAACGCGTCGCTCTCAACACCAGAAAAGTGTCTCACTCGCGTCGTAATGCAGCTATACATCGATCTGATAGTTGCGAACATCTTGCCCTTGATGCCCATCTTCTGCAGCTTGAACCAGAGGCAGAGATGGTCAACGCGGTCGAAAGCCTTCTCATAGTTGATGAAGGCCATGTAAATAGGAGAGCCGGCTTTCTGAGACTGTTGAATGAAGGCGTGAAGAATGTAAATATTATGTGGACAGTAGCGTGATCGCGCGGTAATTGCTAATGTCATCCCTTGGGCCTTTTTTGTATAGAGACACGATCACGCCCTCTGACCACCCCGCAGGAAACTCCTCCGTTTTCAACACCTCATTAAACAGCCGGAGAATGACGTCGGCGAGCGTGGGTAATTCAATGTAAAGCTCATTTACTAATTCATCCCTTCCGAGACTCTTACACCTTTTGAGCTGTTTAATCGCAGACGGAGCTCCTCAGGCGTGAACTCTACGTCGAGCTGGGGGAATTTGGGTTCTTCTATTACAGAGAAGTCGCACCTCAGCACCTGATTTGGCAATGCCCGGAAAGAGCTGTTATCGGGACACATCAAGCCTATGAAATAGGTGAACATCACAGGCAATTGGATGTTAGGCGATTCACTCATTCGGGCTCCCTTTAGTTTAGACCAATAGGACTTGTTGTTGGTTGCACGGGATCGCATAACCTCTCGGCTTTCTTTGATTCTAAAGTTAGCTTGACACCTACGCGTGTGAGAGTTGTAACTGTTCCTTGCCGTGGTGTAAGTGGTCGAGGTGCCGAGAGTGTCTGAGTCGCGCAGTACATCCAACGCAGTCATGAGTTCATCATGCTGTGACTGGCACACTTCGAAAAACCAAGCCGGGCTAGTTCTCTTATTGTTCCTTGGCCTTTGAGTTCCTC
>JAXGGS010750427.1:52949-68770 GCA_035585475.1 Armandia brevis
ACGAGTTGCTCTAGGATACGATACAACGGGGTCCTCTCTCTCACCTCTGATACCACACTCAATCGGTGAATGATCACCATGGCAACTGGGTTCAAGCACGCTCACACCGGTAATAAACTCGAAGTTTGCATGCTCGGTCAGGAAGTAATCCAAGACACTACGGTTCTTTGGGCCTCTGAACGTAGTCTTGCTGATTGTCTTGTCAGCTCCCAGCCGACCGTTGACGATGCGGAGCCCAGTATCTTTACATAACTGCAGTAGTTTATAGCCATTCGGATTATTTCCTCTATCACTATTCGTTCTAGGTATTGCGTAGTCATTATTATATATGTCATTCTCCACAATGTGCACTCTAGATTCGTCATTCACAATATAGTCAGGTAAAGTACTCGTTCGTGCATTGAGATCACCACATATCATTATTTTTTCGTCATGTTCCAGCTCAAGCAAATTCAGCATATCAGTTTCAAGCGTTTCGAAAATGTCAGTGTATTCGTTAGACCATGTGGAGGTAGAGGGGACAATGTGAACAAAAGCAATGAACCAAATTTGATCTTGACCGTTGTGTTTATTATTGAAACGCACCCATACAATTCTGTCCTCGTGATTAAGTTCAATTGATACATATTTGGAAATTTTATGCTTGATATACAAAGTCAATTCATCCAAGCCTTCTCTGGGACCAGAGACATTCTTTAGTCAGTGTCTGAAGTAGTATAAAATCGTTAAAATATATTACATGCCAAAAATATGTATTAGAATATGGGTATTGGAATTAAAATGGCACAGGAACACAAAAACACAATGGCAATTTATCGGACAGGGGGTTACTTTTGTCTTATACATCCATCATTTATTCAGGAGAGTTGGTTGTGCCGCTGAATTTAACAGTCTGAGGTGTGAGTAGTTTGACACAAACTTGCAACGTTCAATATAAAGTACAGAAGAATTCAAGTCTCTTAAAATGAAACCAAATCTTATCAAAAAGCAACAGAGTATGACTGGCTTTATATTTTGTAGTATAATTGGTAAGTTTTGATGACAATAGATGGATAATTTGATCATTTCGTAAAATATATGTTCTAAGCGGCCTCTTCAATAACCCATCATGGCCACTTCCACACGGCAAGGCGATTTTGCAAAGCTCTCAAATGTAGATAGTATAAAATCGGTGATACTTTCAACGTTGACAGCGCATTTAGCCAACCCTTCGAGAGACATTCGAATTATAAGAAGAAACAAAAATCTTAAAAGTGGAGAATTTCAAATAATATGGCCTTCTAAAGTTGAGAAATCAGCAAAACCTGCCAACAGTGTGCATACAGACAGCAGTGCTAGTCCCATTTCTACTGAAAAGGTAACATTATTTTGGGTAACTGGTACAAACAACACCCAGTATTAAGCATGCACGTTAAGAGGACCCTGTAATACCTAATACGTCCTTCCATATTCACTGTGAAATCTATTTTTAAAATATTTCACTTTGCACAGTTTATAGCCAGTATGCTATACGTGAAATAAAAGAGGTTTTAATGTTGTTCTTGGCGTAAGCCTATTCATACATGTATATAAATGTGCACTTATGATAACTTTTTTTTCTCAAGAAATTGAGTCCGAGTTTACCGGCTGGCACACCAAGTCAAAGCAGCCCGGTTATGTACAATGAGCTACCTAATGGAACAATCATGGTGAATGTGTACAGGCCTGAAATATTCATGGATGTTTTAAATCTGGTGGGTAGTGAACAGCAAGCGTATGGAAAGACCTCCAAAAATAAAAAAGCATTTGTGAATAGAGTACCATCAGTGTCAAAAAACTTCGACGACGAGTTTACTATTTATCAGTTACGTGGGTATATTATAGAGGAGCACGTAAAACAATTGCTCTCCTACAACGGGTAAGCGCCTTTAATAATCCCCTCCCTCTTAAATCATGCTCCTACTTATATAGCGATTTATGCTGGGTAATTGATTGAATGTACATTCATGCACACGCTTCTATTTCAGGTATGATGTAAGTCTTGTCGGGCCTAGGAGTGATTCAGATGAGCACCAACATTTGCAAACAATTTTCTCCTCAGTAAGTCCTGTTACTCCTGTGGTTTCCGAGGCAGATCGGAATCAATGTGAGTGCGAACTCCGCTCCAGTAAATACCACAGCAAGGAGGAAGACAAGAGCAGAGATTCAGTCTTGTTTCTCGATTTACAGAAATACTTACTCGATTGCGGTGCTGCGGGATATGATAGAAATATAAAATTGTTCAACGGTGAGAAGACAATTCTCACTACACGTACTTGTATTTACTGCTATCAGTAAACTTTAATTGAAAACATTCTTATATTCTCCTTTTTTCATTAATCATTTCAGTCGAAAAAAATGAGCAAAAATTCGATCAAATATGTATGCTATGGAAACTGATGCACACTAAGGTATTGTTCTAGGCAAACCGATTTGTCACTTGTGTCCGTTTGCAGATCAACTGATTCAGGTGTTTACATATTAGATGATTTCGAAATGTATTCCACCATGCATTTTTAGATGGATGTCCTCGCGCATATCGTACCATATGAGCAAAGTTTTGTCCAGCAACAAGTTGACTTGTGCTTAAAAGTAGCCCAGGAGTCTCAAACACATCAGGTATGTCGTCTACGCCGGTCATTAGAAATATTTCTCCTTACCTTGAATGACACATGTACTTGTACGAATTATATTATTACAGGTCCACAATGTGTTCGGATCTGTTCAATCGAGAGGGGAGGTTTTACATCTTCCTTCCGCACATGATTACTTCGAGTAATGCCCACTTCTTCTAAAACCTCTGATATCTTGCCTCATACATCGTGTACGAAAGCTAAATGAATTACCGGTAGTCAATTTATTCCAGACTTAGAAAATCTCAGATGAAGGAAGCATTTACAATGAAGTATGGCAAAGTTGTAGAAGGTAATCGTTTATTATTTGTCCAGCACAATATGATGATACATTTATATACCTGATGGATATGATATGTATAACGTAAAATAACTCTTTAGAGAATTTTTTCTTAGGTCCTGACTGGAATGATACCGTGTATCAACTGACTGTGGCTGTGATCAAATTTGAGTTGCTATCTACTGCATGCAGGCAGACGGTACGCTACGTTGAAAAATCGTTAAATCATATTATGAAGGCGGTAATCTGTTATTATAAATTATACCCTAGGAAATGTGTTTCGAACTTTACAGTTAAAAATTGACGTTTCTGAGGCCGCTCATCAGAATAATTCCATCGATGGTAAAGGTGGAGTGTTCGCTTTGTATAACTGTGCACGACTTGCAAATCTCTTCCACAAATTTGATAGAGCAGTAGATGAAGGAACATATCCACCGATTCCTGATATTAATACACTAGATTACAGTCTGCTGAGAGAAGAGGTAATTACCCATACATTGTAATTGCTCACCTCTTGAAAGTTTAATTAAACCATGCATTTAATTGCAAGTTATCTATACAGGAGGAGTGGGGTCTCTTGTGGAATTATGTTATCCAATATCCGGATGTATTGCGTGATACAGTGGTAGAAGTGAGCCTTAGACAAACTAAATCAGCTGTCCAAACCCATAAGGTAAGCATAAACAAAACTATTTGTTTACTAAATCATGAACTACTTGTAGTAATTTGTGGTTACCGAAACTTACTCAGCAGTCATTTACAGGTTTGCCAATTTCTATTGGATATGAGCAGAGATCTCAGTTCATATTACAGCAGAGTTCATATTCTAGTTGTAAGTATGATTGTATATTTGTAAAATTCAATAATATCGATGGTAATATTTCGATGAGAAGTGCGCGTATTTAATGCAGTAATATGTCTTTTAGGAACCACAACAGCATCTCTTTCCTATGATGCACGCACGATTGACACTATTAAGAGCAGTGGAGCAAGTCTTCCACAATGCATTGAATTTACTGGGAATTTCTCCCCTATCACAATTATAATCGTGTTTTCTTGCAATTTATCTAAGTCTATTAACACTAATTTCCACTCAGCTCATCCTTTCGTTGGTCAAGTCATCTAGCTGTCACGACTCAATAAAATGTTTAAAATGTATTCTTGTGTTTGTCCGCAATGCTGTTATTCAATAACTCTGGAATAAAAGACAGATTAGCGGGATAAATTGTATTGGGGTGAAATAAGCTAGTGCTTTGAAATTATCGCAATTATTTACGTACATAATTATTTCGTATTTCTTTCTGCATATACTAAATACATGTAGCTTATAGTTTATAACAATCAATCTGATTCTTCACAACTAAGACAAGATACATTGATGATACAATGTACCGGGAGTCTTATGCTATGATTAGCTTTTTAATAATAATCGACATTCCACTATAGTTATCGTTGTCATAATAACCGCGTCGCTCGTCCGGAGAGTGACCGCTTAGTTCACGTAGGAAAGTCAAAGTGCCCTTTCATACTGCAGTATTCATGTGATGGTTGGAATAATGATGTACATACACTTTAATTAAGAAAGCGTTCAACATTTCCCAACATATGCTAAGAGGGCAATCATTTTCGCTATAAGGCATCTATGCTACTTACGATAGCAGCAGTATACACCCAGTAGTACACCAATCATCGTTGTTACTCTTAACTAACAATGTTTCACTCATTGTATGATGTTGTTTACATGGCTGTTTTGATGGCAACTTGATCTGTATAAGACATTTGTTGTTCGATATTTGTAGAATTTCGTAATAATACATCGATACAGGTGACAAAAGGTTAGTGTTGTCTACATCTGTATGATTACAAAGCACCAATTGGCCTCAAAATATGTCTGTTGAACTGTCACCAATCATTAGAGGTATATGTCTAAGTTAGTGAAGACCCTACATGTTAAAGTTATTCCCCAGCCCCCAGCCATTCATTAATATTTCTCTATGAATAACTTCATTACCACAATTATCCGTGTCCATCATATATTCAATTTTATCTCAGAGGTGAATGAATCTGACATGGAAGTGAATACATTATGTTGCATGTGTACGTACCTTGTCTGTGTATATATACTCAAACAGTAGGCCTATAGCTACATAATTAGCCTGAATGTGGCACTCTGGTTTTACTATTTACCATTTAATCACTGTCGTGACAGTGTCACAGTCATGGGAATGCGGTGAATGGTAATTAACTACAGTGAAAGGATGTACATATGAGTTTCCAGGAACAATGTTTCCAATATGAGCAGGCTACAAAAATGTTCAACCTTTCCAGACAGTATGTAGCCTGCCAGAACATGTGGCAGTCGGACTGCCAGCAGTCCAGTACACTGAATCAACCAAGCACCACAATAATAAAATGAAATATCAACCTTGTTGCAATATTCAATGCATTTGTCCATTATCTATTTTACAGTTCCAATGTATTCATTATTTTTGTAGGAATGGAGCAATACACAATATTAGAAAGAATCGGAGAAGGTGCTCATGGTATTGTTTTAAAGGCTAAACATATCGAGGTAAAGGTGTTATCTCTTAGTTTGAATGATTCAATAGACACTACTGGAAATTGTTATCTGACATTTATTAATCGTCGTCTAATTTTAAAGTTACGTGTAGTTGTAATTGCTGAGAAAAGATATCCGCTCGTTCCCAACATAAATGCACACAGATATGCAAAGGTGTCATCAAAATTAATCCTAAAAAAACCCGGAGTGATTGTTGATCCGGCATATGTACATGTATATTTATTTAAATGAAAGCATGGAATTATTATAAGCATCGATCACTTACAGAGCGGCGAAGTTGTTGCATTGAAGAAGGTCCCTTTAAGGAAATTAGACGAAGGCATTCCGAATACAGCGCTAAGGTCACACCACATTACTAATTACGATTTATATTATATTGGCTAATCAGTTAGACATGCTGTGTTCTAATTTGATTGAATAAGAATAATAGTGCTGGCTGAGGTGAACTCCAGCCACGTGTCCCAAATTATTATGCGCGATTTTTTTGATTTTTTTATGTTATTTACAGAGAGATAAAAGCTCTACAAGAAATAGAGGAGAACGAATATGTAAGTACATACATGTACATGTATATATATTTGAAGTTATCCTGCAGTTAATAATGCATATTATTTAATTTGGTTTGGAACCATGGAAAGAAATCCCAAAGCTGTAATCTACATGACACGATTTTCTCCCCAGGTTGTTAAATTACGGGAAGTGTTTCCTCATGGAACAGGATTTATGCTGGTGTTTGAGTATATGTTATCTGACCTGTCCGAGGTGGTCAGAAATGCAGCCAGACCACTAACAGAGGCTCAAGTAAAGAGCTATATGCTCATGCTGCTTAAAGGAGTAGCATTTTGTCACGCAAACAATATCATGCACAGGGTTAGTGGAATGACGATTGTCTTTCAGAATTTAGTTTCAAATATATAATCGTTTTTTAATGGTATGACCTTAACCATTTTTGTTTTTTGAACCAGGATCTAAAGCCTGCTAATTTATTGATCAGCTCGACCGGTCACTTGAAAATCGCCGATTTTGGCTTAGCTAGAGTCTTTCAGAATGAAGGGAATCGTCTTTACAGTCACCAGGTCGCTACTAGGTAAGTGCATTTTAGTTGAGCTTACATGTTGTAGCGATAGTAACTGGATTTAAATGGATCCGATCAGTTTATGTCTTATTGTTCATATAGGTGGTATCGAGCTCCTGAGCTTCTATATGGAGCCAGAAAATACGACGAGGGTGTTGACCTGTGGTAAGTAACTATCCAATTCATTCCCACATTCTCAATTAACATACCTTGAACATGATCTGTCTCTGCCGGAATTATTGAGAAGAAAGTCAGTGTCTAGATTTATTAGAGCTGAATAAACACTCAGTCATTAAACACGAATCACCTACATTTAACATTTTGTGCATGCATAAATATACAAATGCTGCATTCAACATTTACCGGTACATTTGTGTGTTCGTAGAACATGTAAATATGACGTTTCCGAACAATGAGGTACCATTATTGAATACTTTTCTCTGCACGCCTAATACAATTTTGTAATACATGTTTGTACAATGACTCTGCTTCGTACGATACAAATTAAAAAGCTTTATACATAAACATGGATCAATTTATAAGAGACACACTAAACCATTAATATCATCATTAATTCTTGAGACATGTCCTCAAGATTTATTACTTTGTGCATGTCAAGATTAATTTGTTAAAACTTGAAATCTAGTTTATCCGTCAGCATTAGCTGCGTGGATATAATGGATTATGGTGATCAAATACATGTATAACGAGTTCAAAACGTCAGTTTCTTTCGGTTCATAATATAAATGGGAACTCATAATGGGACTCGTATAAGCGTGAAAGTTATTCACCTGATTTCGGTTTGCCCGCTCCGGGGAGTAGTTATCAAGGTATTGCTACTTTGAAATGCTCATGTGGGACATAATATTAAAAATTATTTCAAAAATATTTATGTAAACGACAAAAATGTGTTGTACAGTGTTTGACTACGGCAGTTGACATCAATCAATTCGGTAATACAGGGATGCTACGAGTATGTGGATACATGCATTGTACACGTAAACAACTTTTCATAAAACCAGCAGCTACAAGATGTACAATATGTCATAAAAGGGCACCAATTACTGGTGACTTTACAGTACCTTTAGGGAGAGAACGGAATGTAAAGGAATAAATGTTGCAAAAAGGATCGCTGGGCACATCTTTCACGCTATTAAAAAATATAAGTTTGAACTGATATCCCGTACAAATAAACAATAGATGTGTCCACGGTTCGGTGGGATGTGTGTCCAGGTAAACCCGGCACTTCATGCCATGACATGTATTGCACGACAAAATAAAATGACAAACATTGACAAGAATAATGACATCAGCTAAGAATAGTATGTCGTGCATTTTAACGGCGTTTAAGTAGGACTACGGGCAAGCTAGACACAACTAGACATACACGTAATTGTAAAAATAGATCAAATCTTTAAACGAATACCGGTACTCTTATCGTAACTTGCGCAATCTAAGATATTCTCAAAATTCTGTCATAGTTGATAATAGAAGTGAATAAAGTTAATATACTGTAACTAATCTAACTATAATACATCCTTGCACCAATTTTGACCTTTGGATTCAGATCCCTTATGTAAATAGAGAAACTGTAGTAGACAGTCTGTGACAGTAATATCTTGCCGTTATCAAACAGAAGCTGCCTAAATACTAGAGTAATGATGACTTGCACATGTAGTATAACTAATGATAATACCGAGTACACTTGTACATGTATTACATATTGGAAACACTGACAGTATTTTAAGAACCAGTCAGTAGCATAAATGCAGTTGAACCACAGAAATGGAATTATTTTGAAGCATTTCACAGGTTCATTTTCAATACCAAACAAAACTAGGAGTAATCCAGATTGCAGTATGTTTTGAAAGATGGGATTTGAGTAAATGATCATGTATAAATAACTAAGAATATGAAAGAGTATTATGTGCTAGTTCTGCTGTCTGGCGGTCGATGGTCGCCGCGTTCTAACATCCTTTGTTTCCGCAGCTAACTGGTTCATGAGTTTATCAGTTTCGGAACTATCCGCTTCTTTTGGCGCATCGTTTAGAGTATCACTTTGTGCATTAACCACGTTGAGTCGGTCACCGAGTTGACTATTATCTTGCTCAGTTATTGTAGATTCGATGAATTTTGGCTCAAAGTATGACTCTATGGGACTAGCTTCGGAGCCGTTAACAATTTGATGAGGTTCACATACACGTTTCACCATTCCTTTAATAATAGCAACCATCAAGTGCGGTGGTATCTTCGTCTGGTCGTTGGGAAGTTCATTTGACATGTCGGTGTTGACCCATTTTTCATAATGTAATTTTCTCCAGCTAGATATGGCACTAAAATGTTCATTGGATGATGAGAAATAGTTTGGCACAAACTCGATGACTCCGGCATGTTTCTGCAAGAACATGGCGTGAGTGAGCCCCGCACCATGCATCCCTATTAAAATGTCAGCGTCGGAAATAAACTGTAGCTGTTGCTGCATATCAAAGAGGTCAATTTGTACCCCTTTTATTCTGTGATCCTTGTACTGTTTCTGCACTGCAGTCAAAAGCTCTCGTTCATTTGAAAACTTTCGAGATACGGTTCCACTTGGATTTCGTGGATGAGCCAGATAATCTTTTCGCCAAATGAAGAGAATGCTCATTTTATCACAATTAAGCTTCCGCGCAGTGTTTACTCGATAACTGGACAGGAAGAGTTCCCGGAACTCTTCAACTAATGGCAGCGATGGGTTGAAAAACTCCAACAAGGGACTATCATAGCCTAACATGCCCCACACCAAATTCGTGTAAACCGTTTTCTCGGGTAACTGCGACACTCTGGTGGTACTGTTGAATAACATAGGCCATACCGGATCCAAGGCACCTTTCGGATGAGTATCGATGAATAAAATGTTAGTGTGTCTCTGAGTTTTGTTAAAATACTCCATGATAAGGAACGCGTTGAACCAGTCGGTCATTGTGTGGTAGATGTTGACATACTCGTATCGAGTTATGGCTATGGTGAAGTCACTCACCAATCGATCTGCTTTTCCAGAGTCTAGATTTTTGGTTTTGAGATTTTCCATCCACTGATTTAGATGATTTTTATTATTGAAAAAGTATAACGGCCTGTTGGTACATGGTATTTGAAAACTACCCATACTGAACGTGAAGAATTCATACTCTTCGGGTTGATTCAGTACATCTTCAATACTTTCTCCCCCTTTACTGTTGGAGTGAAAAGCTGCTCTATGCAGCAGCATTTGCGAAGAGTACAAAAACTCATTGGCATAGCCAATGAAGTTTCCATCGCATGAAATTTCTTTCATCTCATCCCATTTTTTAAAGATTTCCGGTCGGTTCATTTTGTCGTAGTATAGACTAGTTTTCCAGCCAGGCACTAATCTGGCATTCTTTCTAACATTTTTCTCATGACTTAGTTTGCTTCGTTTGAGTAGTTCTTTGTTAACTGGTTTCAGATCCATCTGAAAATCATCTCCGACATTGCCCTCCCCCATCCTGACGTCCAGCCTCTCAGTTTGCAGAAACTGTTTTTGTTCCATTAATCTCACACCGACACCCTCCTCGTTGGGTTTTCTCGGGACTAGATGTACAGGGGGCACGTCCCCCGGTGAATGATGGTGACCATGGCCGTGTGCGCCCTGCGCGGGGCCGGCTAACGGCTTGGGGAGAAGATTCTCCAGTCTCGGCACTAGTCCGTGCTGGTGATTGTATTTAAGTCGCACCTTGCCATCGGGTGAATATTCGACGCTGGTTCCAGGCCCGGAGAGCACCAGACTAATCAGAATCACCATCAGTAGTACCAGTGGTAGGATATACCTGCTCCTCCAGCAGAGTTTATACAGAAACCGATGGAACGTCATCATTGAGGCTGCCGAGTAAAAAGTTCAACACCGTCGCTTCCCAGTCGTAATCGCCAGCTGGCACATCATTTGCAACCACCACTGTATGATCGTTTTAATATGATCAGCAGCCCCTGGAATGATAAAAAATAAATCTTTAGGGATGTGAGTATCATACCTTATGGGGAAACATAACTCATCATAACATATGTTATAACATATCATGTCCACGCACATGCACATCAGAGAGCATCGTTTCGACTGAAAGACGCACAATCTAGTGTGCTTAATATATCGGTATATATCGGTATATACTTGTTTACGTTATGGTGATTGTATATTAATGGTCATCGTAATATAATCATTATCATATTTGCATTATTCTTGTCGATAAACGATGCATGTTCCTCTTCGTTGCTGAATGCATGCTAAATAATTTGTACCAGTAGATCTTTATAAATATTCATTCGAATTGTTCAAACAAAAATGTTAATTTTGGTTAAGGCCTTTTAGATACTCGATCAATATTCATGGAGTCAACCATAACTTGACAATCAATTTTCATAAAGGGTCAACCATGACTTGACAACTGAATTGACAAAATCATTAGTCAAGAATGCCTTTCAGTATCCATATTCTGATGTTCTTACTGTATCGACCAGCGTCATATTCACAAATGTATTCACAAGATATGTGGCGTTACTATACCCATGCATACCCCGGTATGTGCACTAGGTAGTTATGACATACACTGGCATTTATCTAATCAATCAAGGGAGGCTCCCTTATCTTGCTGAGCTGGCCTGTGGTAACCACTGAATAGCCGGTATGCACCAAGACAACTAGCACACCTCTAGTTGATCAGGTCCACATTCCAGTTGGGCGACTACAAGGTGGTCTGGTTGCCCCAAACCCTAGCCATTTCGGTAGAAAGCGGTTTAAATTCAGTACGGATCGTCTGTTAGCTACCCAACGTGCATTGAAGATAGAGCTTAATCTTAATAGTAACTCGTTACACCTAAGGGGGAGGGGCGGTTAGGATACCAATAACAACATACTTGTAGTTTAAACAGCTCAGTAAATCATGACATCCTGAAAGGTTTAGAGATATAAATTTTCATCCGATATAAACAGCATAGAAGACGTGACTGTGATTAGATTTCAGCATCCATCAAGTGAACACTTCCCCAATCGCAGTCAAATGTCAAATGAAAGCATTGTGCATGGTTGTTCTAGTTGAGTAATCAAGCAGGCCTGGATGCTTGGCAGTCATCATTTCAATCTCTTAAAGTTAACAAGTAAATGAACACGTGTCGGTTAATGGTCGGTTTTGCTATGCAGGCATAGTCAAATTCTCCAATCATACTATATCACGAGATAATTACCACGTTCGTCCCGACCGAATACAACTTACATTGCATACCAGACAATATTCGTGTACTTTGGCCAGATACATTGTTCGGAATTTAGGAAGTAGCCAGTTACAAAAATATCATGGGAGCACCCACTTGGGGTCCTTCAGCAAGTCTGAATTAGACGAAAAATCACCAATCTAGATGTTACTCCATGTATTGACTGCACTGAAGTGTTGAGGAAATCGTCCCGATCCAGATCAAGACGTATCCTGGATTAGTTTCTGTATCTTGTAGGCTAGGGACTATATGTAATGTGAACAATATTGCAGTGGCAGCTAGTGTTGTTTACAACAGGCTGTCACCTCTGGAAACAAGAATTCATTTTACAGCTATGATTTTTATCTAGGGTGGAGATGCAAAGTTTCTTACTTTCATCCAAACTGTCAGAGAATGGGTTGATGACAGTTGTGTCTACATGCCGATGAGCAGAGTGTCTCCTAAATCACATTTCTCCACTCTATTTACTAGCTCTGTCCGTTTTGATGCCTGAAATGGCCTTCACCTTAGCCTCGTACCCCCTGCATGGTGTCTGAGATGTGTTTCTTCTATCGGCCATTAAATATTGTACCATATAAATATTAGGAAATCTTAGGCTTTACACCAAATAAAACAAATATTGAAACTATATAATCTAGAACTATTATGCTACCATAGAGGTTTTGAATAAGAAATTTTGTCGCGGCACACCATTTGTTCAAGTGATGCCCCCCGCTTGGGAGACTACTCTCTCCCATGTACTATAAAACTACACTACTTTAAGTAGTAAAGAAGCCTGAATATACATGTATCATATTCATTTATTTTGTATTACATTTAAAAGAAATTGTCCTTTTTTATATGGAACTGTTTTTTTCTTTCAGGGCTGTTGGTTGTATTTTTGGCGAATTGTTAAACAACTCCCCATTGTTTCCAGTAAAATTGCTATTTAGTCTCGCATTTTAATCGATTTATTTACATTTTTCTGATGCATTATTAACATTATTAATTGAATCTAATGTTATGTTTAGGGAGAGAACGACATCGAACAACTTTGCTGTGTCTTGAGGGTTCTAGGAACACCGTGTGAGAGGAATTGGCCAGTGCGTACTTTTTAAAGCTGTAAAATTACATCCTCATTAATAGGTCTGATTAATTAGTGCTCGTGAGAGGGATGGGGAACATGTAGTAAAAAATAAAAGCTAGCCCTAGATGATGCATCTTCAAACTCTTTATTAACGAGTCCCATCATTTCATATATGCACACGGGAGGAAACTGGAGCATATAATCATTTAATATCGACGACATTTATATTTTCAGGGCATGTCGGAATTACCAGACTACAACAAAATTACTTTCCCAGAGTATAAGCCCATCCCATTTGAAAATATTCTGCCCGATGCATCTGCTGAAGGCATGGATTTATTAAAGCGATTTTTAGTGTACCCGTCCAAACAGAGAATCTCAGCCAACGAGGTAGCTATTCATAGAACTTGTAATCATGTCAAATGAGTATAATGGATAATGCATTGAATCGACATTGGACAATGATCGTGGTATAGTAGCTTTATCAGTTCCCTCGTAATAACCTTTTTGTAATGTGTTACGTATGTGTGTTTGCAGGCTCTGCTCCATCCATATTTCTTTACCGAGCCGCTACCTGCCCATCATTCAGAGCTACCTATCCCAACAAGAACCAGTAAAAAGATGCGAAGAGGGCCGCATGCACACGAATATAATATAGATACAAACATTGAAGATTCATTGGTCGATGCAGAACTTTTGGCTCCACACATAAACAAGAAATTATAACAAATACGATAAAACTTCAATCGATCTACTTGTAACACTAATTCAGCCATATAATGTACCGGGTAACCAATTTAAATAAATGTTTAAATTAAAACGATATGTTGTTATCTTGCTCATTTAAGAAATGTACAGAGTACAGGTTCGTGACCAGCTCTTAAACAGACCCAGTTAGTCATGAGCGCATTTCCACATTTGTTCTGAAACTATCAATACAATTTCGGCAATTGATTTTATAATTACACCTAACGAAATAACTCTACTGATACAATGAAGTTAGCTGGCTAGTTTAAACAAAAGTGTAACAACGAATGCTTCTGATATGCTCGGTAATGATAATCCCATAAACTAAACAAAAATATAGTTCTAAATACGACGTAGTAGATATCAAAATCAATACTGGCATAAAGAACGTATAATGAGTATATAACGTACATTTAAATTAATCTTTGGTAAATCGACAACCAGACTAGCGTTAAAATAAACCATCATGGAGCTGTTTGACAAATACTGCTAACTAAACGATGATCGTTTGTAAGAAACGCAATAACATTGTTGTATAGTGTTGACATAAAAACATTACAGAAGTTGCACAAACGTCAATGTAAAACACGAGATTCAACGGTACGAGATCGCACAACAGAACATGTTTAGCTGCACACAATAATACAAAGTAATAGATACAAGAACACGAATATTGCCCCCATCAATTTAATGCCACTAGTACCGGTATATTATCCGAAATCCTCCAACCTATGACCTGACGCAATTTGAGTATCAACACATATGCAGCCCTGGGTAAAGATATACATCTCTCATAAATGTGAGTTGAAAAGAAATAATAGCGAGACGTAAAGAACCTCCCAAAAAATACTCGAGCGTAAATGCAGCAAACAAATTGTTTGATAAAGAGATTCTCGATTATTCGCAGCATTAAGCCCTAGTTAAAGTTAGACGTTGTCAGTGATATTGGCTACTACGGTAATCTATTGCTATAATTTACCTAAAATTAGTCGTCATGTTTATGCTTGCGTGCCGGAGTCTTTAGGGGAAATTTGCTATACATGGTGACTGCTGTGATTACTAACGCGGTCCCGACAATGAACTGAAAGGTTATCTTAAAGTCAAAACAATAAACAGAGACCAAAGACGCAAGAATAATAGCAATAGAACAAGCAAACCCTTTCATGATACTATCAGCATACTTTACAACCAGAGACACTAGTAGCCCACCAACAGCCTGCAGAAAAATAACAAACCACGCAACTCCGTCAAATCCATACAACATTCCGTGTTTACTGATAATTTCTCCGTCAACCCAGTACATTAAATAGGATCCTAAAATACTACTGCTCAGTGCCAATTGTACGTTCCGTACCCAAACAGATTTCTCACCACTTTTGACAATTTTCTCATGGTAAATACCCGCAAATCCCGAGGAGCAGCATGCGAATGTGATAGCTAGCAGTCCTTTGATTGGGTCCTGTTGGCCTGAAGAATTTGATGATTGTTTGCTCGGATCAAGTTGAACTATTGCCACACCTGCAACGAGGACGACTAGGGAACACCACTGTAACCTTGACAGTCCCTTCTTCATAAGTATGACACTAAACATCGCAGTCGTTAAAATCTTCATCTGGTAGGTGACCTACAAATAATTTAAAATCAATTTATGTAAAAGAAAATATTGTTGGACGCAACGGTATTTGGATCTGCTATAAGTTTTAATTTTGATGACTAAACTGTGATAGAACTAAACTCGTGCATAAAAAGAAACTCACCAAATGTGTTGCTGCTTCCAGATTTGATATAGAGACATACACTAGCTGATTCTGTATGAAGTAGAGTAAGGCTGTAGGGGACACTCTGACAAGGTCGAGCGGATCTTTCACCACGTGCTGATACACGGCGTTGAGCCCAGCACAAACCCCGCCTTGTTCGAGGAAACACAAGATGAGAAGGCTGAGAAATAGTTTCACGATTTCACACACTACGACTGCCGAGCTGTCAAGGAATTTGGGAGCATCTCGAGTCTTGGCGTATCTGGTCACCAAGGTGACGGAAGCATTCTGCACTGTGAGAAGCACCAAGCACAAGTATTTCTTCCCTCTTCCTGAAATACAAATATTTCTCCTTTAATGATGATATAGACAAGGTAGACCATGACGTAATTTACGAATCCCTAAACA
>JAXGGS010750428.1:13423-30788 GCA_035585475.1 Armandia brevis
CAAACTAGCATTTTGAACTCATTCATCCTATAGAAATTTCAAAAATTACTCAAACCCTTGGATTTTAGAATCTGCGACAGCTTAACTCGGTGTTTTCATAAATATATATATGTGGTTAAGCCTTTCACTAATATGGGTCATGTACTGTTTTCGGGGTTGATCCAATTATAAATGAATAATAGCTTATACCCCAGTTGCACTCTTTTGCATAGTTATTTAAACGATCAAGTTTCTCTTTAATGTAATGTAATACTGCATAAAATAGTTGATATGGAATAAACTTGCCGAGATTGATATCTGTAGCTATCTGTTCATATACCTTCACTGGCAAGAGAATTACATCCCGCGCGCAATTAGACGTATGGTATGACTTAAAGGTCATGAAACCCGAACCATCAGGATAGCAGGAATCGGCCAAGTTGCCACAATTCAATATCTTTATGTTATTCGGTTTCTACAGAGATTATGAAATAACGAAGGATTATCTTTCGCACTAATGAGAATTCATAGCGTTCTGACGCACAAGGGCATGATATCCTGTGTCTATGCTGGTATATATTATAATAGAGGTGAGAGTTGTGCGTTACTGTTGAACAGGTGTGCCATCTCTTCCCTTTACCCACCGAATTTGGTTTCCCTGGTGACATTGGCAATAACTGCTGTGCGTATGCGCGGAGCGTGACAGCGATTACTCCGTAGTCACTGTCTAATTCAGGTGATAATCTGCGGAATAATTTGTGCAGCGTAACAGAGCATAATCATAATCTCCACTAGAAATCGTCAAAGTGAGTTTATCATTATTAATTAGATACGATGTACCTGCTTTCTAAAGCTACAATGACTATATCAAAGCACTCATAGTGGTAAATATGTCGTACTTGAAACAGCTCACATTTGTATGCCATGTGCTTGTATATGTAAATGTGTGTAGAGTGAAAGCTGTGATTCCTGCTGATTCTGTGTTATTCGATACATGCACAACTTTTACCTGTAAATGTGTGTGCATTCTTTTATGTATTTGTTAGTACATTGTATCTATAAAGACAAATGTAGCAATTGAGCGGCCACCGCTGGTACGTTTATTGCCACCACTCATGAGTAATCAGCAGAATTTACGTTCAACCTTTAAACTCTTGTATTAACAAAGTAATTGATTAGACAATTTAGCTCTTTTTACAAAGAATTGATCTTATCATCTACTCTCCGTATAATCAGTTGCACGGCATAAAGAATCACCGACTGCCAGTGATTGCATGTATGATGGCGGAGATTTACCATGATATGAGAGAGTATAATGTCTTCGATGACTTTGTATCCCGTTTGAACAGAAGGATATTTTTCTGGTTCTTCTGTTTGATTCTTTCTTTGGATTATTGGTGATACCCAAATGGTTACTTATATATTATATATATATACATGTATATGTATATATATATATATATATATATATATATATATATATATATATTCATTATTGCATGACCAATGTCATATAGGTACACATATAAAGCTGAGATCTCTGATACATATAGATATTTATACAAGGGCCTATATAATATAGGCCATGTTAAAATCATTTTATTGCATGGCAAAAGGTGTTTTCAATAGGCGGCTTGCTGAACATTTGATCCCCTCCAAAATAAGTAGAGCTTTTAATCAAGCTGTTCAAGCAAAATAACTATGCCAAACAGTGAAATCTGTGGCCCTCACAAATTGCCTAACGAAACCAAATGTGGCACCAGTTTTCGGCTGAGCCACTTAACAACCTATTAAATGACGTCACGATGAGAATCCAAAATGGGCAGGTGGTACGTCAAAATTACGTTACGTTACGAGGGATATTGCACCCAACTCAATAACACAAGCATGATATTACACCCAATTTTTCATATAGATTTGCTTGGATTGTGATGCTGTGGTTCAATATCACTATAGCCATGTTCTAAAAATCATATTATACTAGTTTATTCAATGTTAGTTTTGGATAACTGCAGCTTTAATAGAAACCAATTGCAGTGAAGGCCTAAATGTATTTCATTCGGTAGACCTAAGAGCGCTCACTTCAAAATCAAAGATTGTATCACCAATGATAAATTTTTGAGGCTTTCTTCAATTATAGTAGTACTTCACGAGTTACTCTATCTAAACAATTTATTGTTTATATTACTTGCATCATCTATGACGTCACATTTGCATTGTCTACGAAAGCCCGTCTCAGAGGTTTGTAGAAAAACAAATGTCAGTTGCTAAGATCATGAAATCATGATTTGGAGCAACAAATCGAACTGAAACAATATTCTAAGCATGGATATTGTATTAGTACAGTGCAACTGGGGTGAAATATTGGCTGCAGATATATAAATGACTTGGATACAATAAAATCAGCTTGTGACGGGTGCATCAAAGATTAATAAGTTGTAACAAATTTAAATGATTACACACATATATATATGGATGATGTATTTATTCCTTTATTTAATTTATGTATCTACCAGTATAATGTGCGCATATAAGCGCAAATGAGCTACTCTAATGTTTTGCTTTCATAAGTACTTTTTGGCGGCTACTCTAGCTTAGAGCCAAGCTGATCAATTAAATTGAATTAACTACTATTCTTTTTATTAGACAATTTAAGTGTATTTCTAATAGATAAATCAATTTACCTTCGATTACATACGATTTGTTATATCCCATCATCAGCGCGCGGGTAACGTTCTTCTCAACAGATACCAAATATACTTCTTGACATTTTACTAGAATTTCAACAGCTGAAATTCGGCCTGTGGATACGGAACTCAGAAAGAGAGGACTTATAAACTACAGGGTGATTTATTTGGTCAGCCACTAACAATGGGAAGTTCCCCGAGTGTCGTGGAAGTACCAGAGGGTCACATGGTCGGCGATGGACATGCAACTAGACGATACCAGGGTTTTCAGGAGGTTGAGATGGCAGATCCCGAAGGTCAAGTTGCTTCTACCTCCACTCCATCTAGGAACAAAGAACAAATGCAGCGAGCGGCAGCGGTAGCGTTACAGGCGGACGACCCACTAGCTGGAGAGGGAGCTGACTTATACTCTGTTGTTGGACAGATGCAAAGGCAGAAAACAACACTTGATGCTGAATTTGAACAGCCAAATTATGAAGTAACTACCAATATAACAGACGTTTAATGATAATAGACATTACTGTATAAACCATCGGACTTTATATTTTACGCTTGAATGGTCCAGGAAGAAGAGGATTTGGTTTTGGAAACTTTTTATCACCAGAACGGGACATCTTTCACGTGCGTGTACCAGGGAGGTCAGCGATTTTATCTTGATTCCTGGGAAACTCAAGTAAGTCGCGAACATTAGAGTCTGTGTACGTGGGGGTTGGTAGGGACGAGGTAGAAGTCCACCCTGTGCGTCTCAAAAGGTTTAGTTCTTCACCTAAATAGTCCGGTGTAGGGTGTGTTTTCAGGACAACATTAGCTGGGGTCTGAAATTAAAGGTTTCAACATTCAAAAAATGATTAACTTTACTTTTTTTATAATGCATTAATTATGTCTTAAATCAAATAACTTGGTTACATTTATATGTGCCCTTAGGATTGGCAACCATTTCCAAAAAGCTGGTACAAAGAGGGAGTCTTGGTAACCGACAAAGTTTTGAAAAACAATGACCAGGTAGCATAAATCTGTTAATGTATTAATATATCAATTAAAACTTCAAGTATCGTTACAATTAGTCAAAGCGCTGATAGCAGAAGGACAATGAATAATAGTCGTAAAAAAACTATCATTTTAAGTTGAATATCAAATTTTCAGACAGAAGAGGCGCCCCAAGACGCCGAAGCAAAATCTGATGACAGAGAGGGCGTTCTCGAACATCCTTCAAGAGGAACTCTAACAACGTATATATTTGAGGTACATACCAATTACAATATATCACACCAACCGTATTCCGTTTAAATGAACTATAAATTGACTGGCCCAAAAGTGTACTTTGGGCTATAGTCCACGATTTATAGGATTGACATGCAGCCACCATTTCCGAATATAGTAGGATTGTGATTTACTTATTTACTTTCTGTTACGCTAAAGGAAAAAAGAAACATCCATTACTTCTTCGATAAAGACACTGGCGCTTGGATTCGGCTGCCGATTGCTTGGGAGTTACAGTCAGAATTGGTAAAACAGCTGATCGAACCTATACAGGTATATATGATTATGGGCAAAACACACATATTGAGGAAAATAATCTAAAATTATTGGATCTTGGATAAAATTAGATCGATCTAGACGTTTTACTAATTTGTACTTTTTGTTTCTTTAACGCCAGGAAGCTTTGCCGGAATGGAAGGACACACATGATATATTAGCTGCTTTGAGATCCAGTAATTATGATCCTCATGACTGCATCGCGACCTACCTAGCCACTGGGAGTTCAAGTAAGCACTGATTGTTTTTATTTACCACTTAATGTAAAAATGACGTTGACTCAAATGCAGATCGTAGTATGAACTACGGGCTATTTCCGTTTCCTTTGTTAGATGAGATGCAAACGCCACGTAATTCCGGAGATGCCAAAGCGATGGAACAAAAAGATCAGAAAATAAAGGAATTGAATAAATCGATCACTAAACTGGTAATATCATACTCATGTATTACAACACTTAATGCCTACATGTAATTCCTGTGAAAACTATTGATGAGTACACTACTGACCTCATTTGGTTATTTTAGAAACAAAAATTAGAGAAATCCACCAAAAGCTTTCAACATGAGAAAGAAGAAAGACAAGCTGCTGAAAAACTGGTATACGATATGCTACGTCTGTGGTCAATCAATTTATTCTTTTTTTGATGTTTAGTTAACTTCATGTTTACAATATTGGTGAATGCAGGTTGCAAAATTGAGTGAACAAATCAGTGAAATGGAGGTCAAAGTTTCAACTTCCATAGCTCAAGTTGAGGCGATACAGCGCGAAAGGCCTAAAACTGCGCGTCCTAAATCAGCTGCTCCCACAGTAAACTACAAATTCACAATCAGATAAATATCTTAAATTAATCCTGCATTCAATGCTTACATCTCATGAAATGAAAAGAATCTCGTGATATTGTACAGCCACAGCAGGTGACAGTTGGAGATGTGACCAACCCAGAAACTATTCTAGAGCTCAACGAAAATGCAAAACTGATGCACAAGGACCATGTCAAATTAAAGATGGAAGCGACGCAAAAGTTTAAAGAGATGAAGGCCATGTTCAAACAGGTGGTTATTCTAGAATGTTGTCGTGTCATATTTCTGATTATATGGATACAGTGCCTGCTATATATTCTAATAACCTGGCCAATAGATGCTAGTTACAGCGTGTGAGTTAGGGAATTTGAGTTTTATCACAATAGTACGTAGCACGAGTGGGATAAGGTGAGATCTACAAATCTCTATTGTTATCTCGAATAAACAAAGGGTACTTAAAATTGGTCCTAAATATTTTCAATCATCAATGTTTTGTGAGAGATCATTTTTTTCATAATCCTCTCAGAAAGCTGTACCTAATAATGTACGTTTCAAATTCTGTGATGAAGCACATTTTGCTGTTTCCACAAATAAGGTTCGCGGGGAGACGGCAGGGGTTAGCTATTACCGGAGTGCATGCATGGCCGTGATGTCAATCTCTGGTGTCAATTGTCGGACGTCAGCAGACATCTGTGTGGCTATAAAAATTGAGATTGGTAAATTTGACCCTATCTCGCATGTGCTAACGATAATATATACGCTATAACTAGTACAAAATTACCCATCGAGTGATATTTACAGAAGGTTATAACGAGAGAACTCAAATCGTCCCCATACTACAAGTACATATTATATCTCATGGCTTTCTATACGAGCATATATTTAAATATTATATTGGACATGTGGCAATACTTGAAAAGGACAACGACAAATTATTGTTTTGTCGTGCAATTATAATTTCACTTCAAATTTAAACAGTTGCAATAATATGTCAGCATATACTTCTTGATATTAATTTATAAAACATTTGTATCAAGCTTGCCGTGGGGATAACCAAAATCGATCTATGCGATCGAGAGCAAGGAAAAGAGGTGGATGATCTCCGTGAGCTTTATAGACGGGAGGCTTTACAGCGGAAAATGCTGTATAATAAGGTTAGCAAATCAATTAAACACAATACAACGTCGGCGGGGTAGCCGGATTATTGACAAGTACGGCCGTCATTCTACATTTCTTCTCCTGGTCCAGCTGCAAGAATTGCGCGGCAATATCCGCGTTTTCTGTCGATGTCGTAACGATGACCGTGTCTCGGTTTGTCACCAATTCCCAACGGACAGGGAAATTCTCCCTCCCTCAGCAAAAAAGCCTTACAAATTCGACAGAGTTTTTAAACCAGAATCTACACAAGACGAGGTGACTATTTAGAATGTATTTGAGTGATCATTATACAATTGAAATAACTTGCCCTACTCAAAGTGTTATTACCTGTTGATATCGGTAGGTATTTGAAGACGTGAAACCAATAATCGCGTCTTGCGTAGACGGTTATAACGTGTGCCTACTTGCATATGGACAAACGGGTAGCGGGAAAACGTTCACGATGAATGGTTCAAAGAGTCTTCCCGGCGTTAATGTCAGGTCTATAAGGGAGCTACTTAATCTGTGTGCCGATAAAGATAATGTCCAATATTCTCTCAAGGTGCAACACATATGTTTTTTTAGTTTCCTGACAATCACATAACTTACGAGTGAATAATGATCTTCTATGTAAGGTAGAGTTAACATTTCTTTGGTTACTTCAGGCATCTATGGTGGAAATATATAACGAATGTATCCAGGATTTGTTAACAAACCAAAATAGACAATTAGATATCAAGGCCAAAGGAAAGTCCATACATTTACCAGGCATGACAGAAATGTTTGTTGAAAATGAAAGGGACATTGAAAAAATTCTTGAGCTCGGAGATCAGAACAGATCCGTAGCCGCTACAAAAATGAATTCTACGAGGTACGTCGTATTTTAATTTCATTGTTTAAATCGTGCCGCGAGCCACATGATTGGCCGACATATCATTCTGCCATGATTGATTATGCTACCGTTTTACACACAGTCGATTATGTCCCTTACCCTTGGAATACAGTCCGACTGCCTGGTTTATTTGAATGAAACAATTTGAAAGATGTTTCACCCCGCACCTTTCAGTCGGATCAGTTTTCGCCAAACTCGCGCGCGTGATTTCCGTTATTCCGATCAATGATGCAATTCTAAACTTTAATTGTTTATATGTATATATTATAAGTACTACACGTGAACTTGTAAAAAGTTGAACGGCATAAAAAAAGAAGTAAATGATCCTACTCGACAGCTCGCGATCACATCTAGTATTCATGATAACCGTTGAAGGAAGGGACAAAGCCTCCGGAGCTTCGTCTGTGGGAACCCTGACCTTGTGCGATTTGGCTGGATCTGAACGTGTTGCAAAAACAGAAGCCCAAGGTCAAAGATTGGTAGAGGCCGCTGCGATCAATAAGTCTCTTACTTCTCTAGGACAGGTGCCAGTTTTACAGATTTATAGTTGAATCAAATTACAATCGTTCTATTATTATTGGCGCTGATATAGGCTACATCTATGTAATTGCATTCAGGTATTCACTGCACTCAGGACTGGACAACTGCATATTCCGTACAGAAACTCGAAATTAACCCACATTTTGCAGCCTTGCTTGGGTGGGGATGCTAAAGTAAGTCATTTCCCAATCATGTATTATAGATACATCGAATCCGTATCAATGGCAGAAACTAGAGTTTGTGATCTGTCTTTTCTCTCGTAGGCTGCTTTGTTCGTGACAGTGAGCCCGGACATTGACAACGTCGCCGAGTCTACTAGCACGCTCACCTTTGGGTCTAATGCCCGTCAAGTTACACTGGGACAGGCAAAGCAGAATGTAAAACGACCCGGTCCGGCTTCAAACGCGGATGCTTGGGGAATCACTGAAGCTTAAGCCATTATTGAATGAAACCCCCAAGAAAACACACTACATTGTCTACTGTTTTTTTAGAATAGTTGCTAAATTTGCGCTTGTTACCCAACCGCAGAGTCTACCATACGTAAGGTTTATATACTTTTAAAATACATTATGGCATAATATATGTTTCAGAACGGTATAACCAGTAGGATTACGTCCAGTTGTTGTATCTATCGTGGGCATGAATCGTTGATGGTTGTAGTTATTCGCAAACAGTGACATGCAAGCGTCAGTATCGTGAGTTAGTTTGCAGCGGGGTTTGCAGACTCATTTTTTATCTGTGTGTCTTACTTGATCGGACAATTTTGACACCCTTCGATTCCTAATTTGTTGAATTCCGCAGCCTTGCGCCTTATTCAAATCTTTCTGATAATGGCACAACAAGCAAACAGGCATGTTTTAGTTTTTAGTTTTTCGATGACTTTGACTGTAGGTCCCATCTTTAAGTGTTAAACTGATAACGTAAAACAGTATTACGCCCCATCTGCCGTGACATGTATACAACAGCAACTGACAATTACCGGTAATTAATATATTAGTCTTGTATATATAACTGCTTCCATGACTCTTGTCAATCTAGTATAGTATTACACATGACGACCAAGTAAACGGGTATTGTAGGTAACCTGTTTGAGATTTGAGGGTAGCGCGATTATGTACAGAAAAATGTGTGAATATTCATGTGCCAAAAACATTATTTAGCCCAACGTTAGTGCATTTATAAATTGCTTGTCTGTCAATTGTTTTAGCAAAATGATAGACAATCACAGTGGCACCATGTGTTTTTGGTACCGGAACTAAATTTATAGGAGATGCATTTTGAATTATTCTTGAGAAAATGGGATCGACTTTTGAATCCCGTAAATTTGTTTATGCGATATCAGTTGGCTTACATGTACCTGCATCCTGTTACATATGTTGTATTGCATTATCATAGATTGCGAAATTTAATAAGAAAATTTGTTTATATCACTTTACGACATTTGTTTTGTTGATTTGTTTAAATATTAATTTAAGCAGTTCCTAAGCGATTCATTAAATATTCCGTGATGGTGGCTATAAGAAGGGAGTTCAACATTCCGAGACATTAAGGTTTTAAGTCCACACCAGGTCATATCACACATGATAGTAAAGGAACAAGATGAACATTGATTGAATGTGTAACGACCACAGTGGCATATTATGCATTGTAGCAGATCGCTCATGATGTAGTTTCAAGTTCTAAGAATTATAGCTGTGATAGTTTTAATTCGGAATTACAATTGCTTACAGTACTGATCTTAAACATATGGCGAATGAGCGTTAAACGATATGTTTAATCGTTTATGGCAGTTACACTAATGATTAGCACAATTGCATTTGTCGAATGAGCAAACCTATTCGGTAGACGATGAATATCTTATCATAAGTAACTCGAAATACTTTAATAACTTAATAAATATGATGAACTATGTAACGTCTATAAATATGTAAAAATCTTGAAATGCAAGTAGCCATTTCAGAACAACTTCGTAGGACGAAAACAACTCGTTTACCCGTCATGGCAGCGAGCAGCACGGCATACACTATAATGCCCTCTGTGTCAACTGTGACCACTGTTGTGGAACTTCTATTAGGTATCAATGGTCTCGTCGAAACAGTGCCCACAAGCTGTAAGGTGTGCGTATCAAATATGGGAAGCATGTGTATAACTACATGGTAAGCGATTATTTTATACATAGGAAAACTCTGTAATTTGTTACGTTGTATCTGTTCGTTAATGATGATTCTATGATACGAATAAGCGGTGTAGTTGTAAAATATTACCACGGCAGTTGCCCGAACCCTGAATCTTCTACTCTCTGATTCTATCGTCACAATATTTTATAAGCGGTATCTTAGAAACATGATTGTCTACACTCATTCTGCATCTGAACTTCAGATTAAATCAATTTCCTAGGTCAATCGTGTTCGGTGTATACCTGTAAAAACACGTCCGAATACATGTACGTCACCTAATGCTTACCACGAGGAATAGTAAAAAACGCCAAGTGGCACGAAGTTTTGATCTGTCCAAAGTTTTATAGAGGTGAGGTCGTGAGAGCATATATTGACCCTGCTTACATCAGATCGAGAATTGCACATGGTGTGTATACTCAGAGACTTCATGTGAACTACATGTGTAAATTTACTACCAGGTATATTGCCAGTCTGAACGCGCTGAAATTCACGTCTGAATGACTTTAAGGAATGCCCATCTATTAGTATAATCAGTAAAGTGCCTTTGGTGGTACCGAGATTGTGTATCTCAATATAGACCTGTAGCAGCTAATCGGTCCCTGAGATGCCATACTTTCTATTACTTTATTATTTATTTATACCTTAATATCTTAATTGTTGTCCACAGGCAAGTGTACTTGTCAGTACGTATATTAATTAATATACACGTACATTCGTATAACTAAACAAATGTAAATGATGTCTATAAATTTGATGCGACTTTGACGTAAGATCAATATATGTTTACGCGTTACATGTGAATATATACAGCATGTTTGCGTGAAAGAATGGTACAATAATCATTATCGCATTTTACTGGGCGATATCAGTGAACCTGAATGGAGAAATAATACTATTCACGCCGAGTGAAAGGCTTGCTCAATTAAAGCACTGACAAACCGTTTTAATTTCTATTTATCTACATATAATGTACGGGTATATATGAACATCAATTTATGTAGCGCTATTTTATAATTAGCCCAAGATAGTTGTACAATTGTAAAGGAAGCTAGCGCTGCATGTCGCATAAACGTGTACAGTGTAGCCGCTAAAACCATCGCTATAGTCTTGTATCAGAACCTCGCAATAATGAATTGCTATTTGTGTGTACAGTATGTCCAACCAATGAGAAAACGGCACTTTCTGTGTGTCTTTTGAAGGTTTGAACAATTAGAGCGAAAAGTTCACGCATGCATTGAAGCATCTGCAGTCACCGTAGTGTTATGCAACAACATGCAATATCCTGATATCTCACAGTCACCTGCGTCATAAACAGCACGTCAATACATCTGATACATTTAAAGTGAATGATCTGGTGGCCCAGGTTTGGTGGTTGCAAACTGACTCACTTTGATCTATCCAAGATCCAGAACAGAAATTGTACGAATTATACTTGTACGGAGATTTTTTATGACGACAAACAGTTTAATCACATTCCAAAGTTTATCCTCCGGTGCAATTTATTCTAAAAAGGATGAGTATAAAAATAACGATGATAATAACGATAACCGCCTAACACGCCCTTAATACTATTATTCACGTGATGTTTATAATTGATAAACATAGATGTATTCTTTGATTAATATAATCCCTCCTGGTACAAGACAATCTAAGCTCAGTTCTTTCTACAGACGACGCGCGGAATTCAGCGAATACTTCTGGGCGTACACAAGTATCAGGATGAATCGTGCGGGCGAAGAAGGTAAATAATGCAGTCTCATCGTATCACAAAATAGGGTTCAAAATGACAAATTATAACGGTTTACTATATAGAGCTATACTCATAGAAATAAATCACTACGGCCATAAGATATAACATGGCTCCCCTATACCAACACTTAGATTATTGACTATTCTTCTTAATTCTTTGTAACGCCAGAAGGCCAAATATTATGCTCAGGTAAACATGGCAACCCTTCATTACTTATTTTTTAGGCTTGTATTTATCGGACAGCGTGCGTGATTAATTTTTCGAACGTTTTTGTGTTTCAGATTTATACAAGTTACCTCCTGTATCAATTCAGTCTTTTGACGATTGGCGCCAACAGACACAAGAAGCAACTGGTGTGTACTTACAATACTTTTCCGTCTTGCAATAATCTATCATATTAATGCTACGGCTGCAGAAGTATGATAAGTATGAAGCATATTTGAATACAAGTAAATTCGATGAACAACATACCTTATAGTATGTCTATGACGGTATCGTAGTCCCACACTACAACGTTGATTACTGGCCCGGAACAACTCATCGACAATTTACCCAACCGATAATTATCGCGTTAAACTATGTACCACTCATTATCAAATATTTGTTGACCTACACCATAATCAGTTCATGGGACCTGTGTCTCGCATAGCGAAAGCTGCGGTATAATCTACTGCATCTGATCTTATCATGAATGATGGTCTCTTAAATATCGAATTCAGTTGTATATCGGCATACATGTTCAGTTTCTCGAATCTTTATCTAAAAGTTGTCTCCATTTAAATATGCGTGACACTTTGGCCCTTAACTGCATGAAAGACACGTCAAGTTCATCCTAGGTTCTCATGTTATTAAATTAGTCTTGCGCCTCAAAAGATGAAGCCCACATTAGAAAATTGTCTTAAACACACCAGAAGTCGTTTAAAATGTGGCTGCATCTTGAGAGGTACACGATACACCATCATACATGTAGATGAACTGTGCAAATAACAATTAATATTACTTGGCGCTAATCATGTAATTTTCCAACGTTGACAGTGGAATTTGATCCGGAGCCGGATTACAGCGATGGTAGCGATGATGGCGGAAGCGTCAGCAGCGCACAGCGCGGAAGAGTAAAAACGACGGCCGCAAAATCCCGTCGGCATCGTCCCAATCAGCTCCCACCGGATGACTCAAACCGAACGCTTCTTCCTGCGCACCCAAGATTACTGTCACAGCATCCCGGCGGCAAAGCATTATTCTTTCAAGATGACTATGACGAGGAATATGAGCAATATGAGGATGTAAATTCTGGAGTGACTCGCGCTATCGTTGGTGATAACAGCGATGTTTATTCACAAGCTATAGACGAGAGTCGAGCTCAGGCTGAAAACAGTGTAAATCAAATGACACAGGGCAGTCAGAACCTGCCAGGACACAAGAAACTTAACCAGTTTAAGGATGAGAAAAATCGCAGCATAAAAGACAAGCTGGAGAACTTTAGTCCTACTCACGCTGAACAAGACCGTATGGCGCAACAAATAGGTACGTTATCTATCAGTTTATCGTTACGTGATGGCAGCACAACGATTTCAAACACATCAGCAGATGGTCATTAATTTATATACCGGTACGTGTATCTGCTTCACTGTCGTTCAAGCGGTTAAAAAGATCAATTTATTAATAGGTTCCTGTCGACTAGTATACTTATTGTTAACTACGAAGTGTGCTGATATATTGAACTCGTCAATATTCACAAATAATTACTAAGGCAGAATCCTATGATAGGGAAACAAGGCACTTGTCCTTATCTTAAAACCAACTATGTATTGAATCTAATAATTTAAGTGCTTGCTGATAACATTGATAACAATCGCTGAGTTGCAGATTCAGACAACAATAACTGTGCAGCTCATATACATACGACATAACGCGGGATTCTATCGTGTCACCCGCACTTTTATAATTGTTCTCTGTAACGCGTGCCTAAGACTGCCCATAGATATACACATGCACATGGTAACTGGATCTACCGCGGTCTTAAAAATCATTCACCGCTACCCGCGTTATATCGAACTCTACTGTATTAATAGTACGCATTACCCTCCGTGTGTACATAAAGATCGATTCCTGCGTCCTGAGATTTGTTGTATGTACCGGTAGATCAATTCAGTTTTTAATAATAAGCAGTCCAGTATCCAATGAAACAATTAAAACACCAGTTAAGACATAAGCGACTAAGTGAGAACTTTCTTTTCTGTAGCTATATGCCAAATCAGAAACTAAAAAGATAAGATCATAATGTACCAGATACTATTATGAATTAAGAACGCCAGATAGGATGGGATATATGGGGTTGTCGAATGTGGTTTTCATGTGAAAAAGTCCATGCCAAACACCCAGAATAATCTCATATCGCGACAGTATGTATCAGACCTAAAATCAGATTTTTTTTTAAATTTGACTAAAAACTATTCAATTGTACTTGATGTCCAATGTTGGACCACAGGGCCAGTCTAAATTTATCTTAATCAGCGGTCATCTTATAAAAAGGCTTTTGATTTCACTTCAATTATAAGTGCGTGTTTTGATTATAGATGCAGAATTTACATACCTTAGCACTGAAGACTTTGGGGATGAAGATTCTGGAACCGATGAAGAGGGGGCATATCCCTCGGGAAAAGGAGTTCCCTCCGGAGACTTGCATGGCATCATACTGCCAAAGAAACTCATAAATCCCTGTATCGATTCGAAGGATCACCAAGATCTGCGTCGAGAGATGCTTCTTAATAAAAAAATGTAGGACTTGTTTACAAATAATGACTGTAAAATATCTATTTATACAAGCGAATCGTCTAGTAAATTGACGAGTCTCCTTAATCTCGAGCAACTTTTTGATTATACCAAATTTCGTCATTAAGGGGAGTGGACGTTCTCAACAAAAAGTCAGACTTAAAAAAAGAACTAGAAAGACGTAAAGAGAGGCAAAAACTGCGTGAGAAAACTGAACAAATGAAGACAAGAAAGACTGTTTTCGAAGAGGTCTTGGACGTTCAAGCCCAGAAATTAAAAAAGGTAAACCAATCACTATTTTTATGGAAGGAAAATTATAAATGATAATGAATCACTTCATAGAGTTACTTTTGATTTTTCAGGTAGATTCTGACAAACAGAAAGATTTATGCACCAAAAATAATGAGCCGGAGTTTCTTAAAGTACATTCTAAAATAAGGTCGACAAAAAGCAACAATTCTTAGCTTTGCGATCACGATGTGGACAACAGAAAACAATTGATTATACATCGCAAGTATGATAAGATGGGACCACTCAAAGGAATTCTAGTGAATTGCAGCATGTCGTATGAGCAAATACACAATTTGATTACATATTTCATGAGATACTTTTGAGTGTCTAATCTCGACCTGTATTCACTGCTGGTGAATTTAATAACATACGCCTGTGAATTTAATAACATACATGGCGCCTGCAACTGAGAAGAGAACCCTGGTTCCGTGCATATATGACAATATGGTAAACTAGAATTAGTGAATCTTTTACATACATGTAGACACACAAGCACAAATTCATGTCAGGTGTCAATCACTAGCACTACCGGGGTAGTTATAAAATCACATTTTTCTTTGATGCGGATTGTGGTAAAAGATTATGCTTTCATATCTTATATTCTTCCTCTGCATGGACCTATGCATGATATCTGATGATTTTAAAACTTATTGATTTGAACGAATATATTTGATCTTGTTAAGACTTATTTAGTTGCACGGATTGAAAATCACTGTGTGTTCAATCGCATTACGTATAGGCAATGCCTGTATAATGTATAATATATGTATATATATATATTAGTGAATCTTTTACATACATGTAGACACAAAAGCACAAATTCATGTGTACATGTATATACATGTATACTATATACATTTTGTCTATATATATTGTTTGTCAAGATATAATGTTTAGGTAGGATCAATAACCCAAAGCAGAGACATTTAACTTCCCTTTTTTACGCTCCTTCTAGTATAAATTCGGCAACCAAAAAGGAGTCAAAGTCTGTTCTCACTCCTACTATTTTGCTGTACGTGTTTTTAATATATTACTCACACTCAAACCACGTCAGATATTCTTATTTTACCGAAACTGTGGTGGAGCACATACCGTACTGTATATACCGTTATAGGGAATTTGGATAGTGTATCATGTTCCAACGACAAAGCAAGTTACATAAATAAAGAAATACAAGCCTCAGTTGTCTAATTATTTATTCACTTACAACGGTTCAAATAGACTAGACTGAGATAACACAAAACTTCGGAAACACATTTACGTTCAAGCGTAAGAGATCAAGGAGATGATATAGACAGTCGGAACTCCTGCATATTAACATTTTCCATGTAATCTACTTCTTCAATAATGTACAATTCTCGGCGCTGATCAATTATCACAAAGTCTTATACATGAACATTTTGTATGAATACCGATATTGTGGTAGAGTGGCAAACGACACAACCAATGCCTGTGCACTATAAACATGTACATTTATGTAATATTGCAGGTACCGGTATACATGTACATGTACTTATAGGGAAAGTAATGGGATCAAATCCCAAATTAGGCGCTACTTTTACACGTATAGTTTTTAAAGTGAAGTATACTGAATATGAAACCTATATAAGTGGACATTTCACAAAGGATGCGATAGCCTTAGGTCATAGTTGGCCCCAAGCCAGTTTATAGCTTATGCTGCCAAAACCTTAATAGCCTTTTCTCACCCACAGGATCTATGGGACCACAGTAACAAGAATTGTACACCTTCGGTGACTATCATGAAAAGGCATTTCTATTTACAGAACATGACCGGCATTTGCCTTTCTCGTTCGTTGTACACCAAATATTGGCCAGTTGTCCGAATCGAATCATAAACGTGAATACACAAATGAAGGAACTGCATACCTGTAAATTGTTCATACAAAGCGTAAAATTGTACTACTCCAATAAAGGTCTTACAGCAATGCTTTAAATAAAATGTCGAGAGTCGCTTTGAGCAACTTTGAGGCTTCGGAGGCTGCTCCGAATAACGCCATGCTTGAGTACATATTATAAGTAATATGGAGCAACTGGTTTTACAATATAGCGATATAACAGTGAGAACTATTTGGGATTTTTTTATATCGAGAGGTAACACATTTCGGGGGACACCTTACATGTATGTTACATGCATATCATGGAAGAAGTAGTAAGGTCATGTATGAACACTAGAAAAACCCTCCATAGATTAGCAATGGAAGTTTGAAGCCATTGTTGCTTTTGCATACATCTAGCCAGAAAAAATCAGTTGGATGCTATACACAATCTGATTTTGAGCAAATATATAAAGTTACCAGTACATGGAAATATGAAATAATAGTAACATATAGTCGACTACAGGACACACGAACATGCGAATAAATTCGAAGTAAATCTGCAATATACCGGCATAACAATATAGGAAATGTCCATGTGTGTATCATACATAAATCAGTAAGAGTCGAAAATGACTCCGCGTTAGTTCTCTTAATTATATTTAAGTATGTCCTGGCGTGAATCATAGAAACTTGAAATAGCTACATGTAAACACGTGACCAGACACTTTACTTTGGTGAACAGGCATACATGTTCTAGGCCACAGGTGTATGGAAGATTGGCGTGCGTGCCTGCAGTGAATTGTCATATATATTAAAACATACACAATACGCGTTTAATAAGATCTTTACAATATCTAAATTTTTTGGAATTTTGACAGTTTAATTACATATACCGTAAATCATCGAGTATAGGCCGCACTTTTTTTCGGCGAATTTAGATTAAAAGTTTGGGGTGCGGCTTATCT
>JAXGGS010750539.1:0-11821 GCA_035585475.1 Armandia brevis
AAATTACTGGTGGAATCAATATCAAACGTAATGCCATTTTGATGAATATGCGGAAAAGCCATTGCCAGCATGCGCGGCGCATAGTGCGCACCCAGCGCTGGAATGGTTGCAATTCGCAACTGCGGCATACCAAACTTGCGAATGAACTCAACGTTTTCCTGCAACAGATCGAGCGTTTTGGAAACCTTATCAATATGCTCGTAAAGGCTCATAGCCTCTGGCGTTGCTACTAAGCGATAGTTCTCACGCAAGAACAAACACATCTGCAACTTCTTTTCCAGAATGGCAATAGAACGACTGACCCCAGACTGGCTAATGCCTAAAGATGCCGCCGCTTTGGTAGTGGTACCACTCTCATAGAGCACTTTAAAAGTGTGCAATGCGCGGAGCGAAACAGGAAAAAGAGAAGACATAGCGCGATAGTATTAGCCGGCGGTTGTGAATAGGGTATTATGCCTTCAGCTCAATCTCTATCGGTGTTTTTTTCCATGCGGCGATTTCTTCATGCAGCAAATAAAGGGTTTGCGGCATGTTTTGCAGGTACTCCGCATTGATCGAGATGCTATAGTTTTTTTTGTGTTTCTGAAGTGATAAGGTATTGGCGGGAGGGTCTTTTCTTGCATGGCAAAGGATAATGGCTAGTCGCAATACCAGAATCTTTTGCATTAGCGTAGTGTTTTGCCAATGTTTTTCCATCTTCTTTAATCCACCGCGCTGTGCCAATATCAATGCGGTGATTTTTTTAAGCTCTCCTGAAGAAAAACCCAGAACATCACAGCGGTCAATAAGATAAGCTCCATGTTTGTGGTGGTCTACGTGTGAAACGATTGTGCCGATTTCATGCAGCTCGGCGGCGTAGGTCAGCACAGCAGGGGCAATCTCCATTGAGTTTGCTAATGTGATGGCCGTATTCCTTACCCGTTTTGCTTGACTGAGATCAACGTGAAATTTCTTTTGTAGCCGTGTCACGGTTTGTGCACGTAAATTGACACTGTGATTGAGAATGGGATTGGCTGCGGTAAGCTCATTGGCGGCCAAAATATCGTAAAACAATCCGTGCCGAAGCGCACCTTTTGCGGGCTTTAGGGTTTTAATTCCAAAGAGTTGGAATAGGGCAATTAGCACGCATAAGCCTCCACCAATCACGGGTTTTCGGTCATCTCTTAAACCTGATAATTTGATTTTGTCCGCGGATCCAGCTTTAAGAATAATGCTTAGCAGGGTTTCTAGGTGCTTTAAAGTGATAGAGCCATCGCTCATTTCGTTGGCTTGTAAGATATCTGCAACGGCTCCAATGGTGCCCGAGGTGCCGTAAGATGCATCCCACTGAAAGCCTTGCGTGACGACCAAAGCATCTTCCAATAGTGCGGTAGCGTGTGAAATAGCGCGATCGCATAATTTGGTGGTGATTTTGCCTTCAGAAAAATAAGCTAAGGATAAATTGATGCTGCCGATGTTAATGGATTCAGATCTTTCAGCGGAAAATCCTTGCCCCACAATGATTTCGGTGGAGCGGCCTCCAATATCAATGACTACACGGCGTTCTTCGCTCTGTGGCAGAAAATGTGAAACGCCATTGTAGATAAGACGCGCTTCTTCACGACCTGAAATAACCTTAATGGGAAAGCCCAATTGCTTCATCCCTTCTGCGAGGAAATCTTCTCGGTTATTGGCTTCACGCAGTGTTTGGGTAGACACTGCCATGACGCATTCTTCAGGCATGTCTGTTAGCTGTTCGGAAAAACGGCGTAAGCAGGCATAGGCTCTGGTAAGTGCTTCCGAAGTAAGGTTGTTGTTTTCATCCAACCCGCCGCCTAAGCGTATGGTCTCCTTGAAATAGTCTGCATAGACCAGCTGACCATGCTCAAACTTTGCCAATTCAAGGCGCGCTGAGTTGGAACCAATATCAATAGCTGCAAGTCGGGTACCGTCACTTATTTTCATTTGGGGGAGGGGTTTTGAATGAACAAGCGCTTTATATTAACAAACAAATCTTTGATTTGGGGTTGTAAGTTACATAATTGTGCACTGCGGTATAATGAATGTTCGTCGCCAAGAGTATTGGCACAATTGATTTACACTGACTATATGAGGTAAGTATGACTGCCCAAAACACTGCTGCAGAGCAATTGAAAAAAGAATGGAATGATAACCCACGTTGGAAAGGTGTTAAACGTGGATATAGCGCTGAAGACGTTGTACGTCTTCGTGGCTCTTTGCCAATTGAATACACATTTGCAAAGCATGGAGCAGAGAAATTGTGGGAGCGTGTGAATGGAACCGCCAAAAAAGGTTATGTTAATGCCTTTGGTGCCATTACCGCTGGACAAGCCATGCAACAGGCTAAAGCAGGCTTAGAGGCCGTCTATCTTTCAGGATGGCAAGTGGCTGCTGATGGTAATACTTCTGAAACCATGTATCCAGATCAATCTCTTTATGCGTATGATTCTGTGCCAACAATGGTGCGTCGTATCAACAATACTTTTAAAAGAGCCGATGAGATTCAAGTGTCACGTGGCATTAACGCAGGACATCAAGATTTTATTGACTACTTCCTACCTATCGTAGCCGATGCAGAAGCAGGCTTTGGTGGCGTACTCAATGCGTTTGAGTTGATGAAAAACATGATCTCATCAGGTGCTGCTGGGGTACACTTTGAAGACCAACTTGCCGCAGTGAAGAAATGTGGCCACATGGGTGGTAAAGTTTTGGTTCCAACGCGTGAGGCTGTTGAGAAGCTTATCTCTGCACGTTTCGCAGCAGACATAATGGGCGTGCCTACATTGATTCTGGCGCGTACAGATGCTGAAGCTGCTAATTTGATTACCTCAGATCATGATGAAAACGATAAGCCATTCTTAACGGGTGAGCGCACTCAAGAAGGCTTCTTCAACGTGAAAAATGGCATGGAACAGGCGATCAGTCGTGGTGTTGCTTATGCTCCATATGCAGATTTGGTATGGTGTGAGACCGCTACACCTGATATTGGTTTTGCACGTGAATTTGCTGAGGCAGTTCTTGCTAAAAACCCAGGTAAGTTATTGGCTTACAACTGTTCTCCTTCGTTCAACTGGAAGAAAAACTTAGATGAGAAATCTATTGCAAAATTCCAAGACGATCTTTCAGCCTTAGGTTATAAGTATCAATTTATTACCTTAGCCGGTATTCATATCAATTGGTACAACACGTTCCAATTTGCTCATGACTATGCACGTGGCGAAGGCATGAAGCATTATGTCAATCAAGTGCAAGAGCCTGAGTTTGCCGCTCGTGATAAAGGTTATACCTTTGTTTCTCACCAGCAAGAAGTGGGTGCAGGTTACTTTGATGATGTAACGACTGTGATTCAAGGTGGTTCATCAAGTGTGAAAGCACTTGCAGGTTCTACGGAAGAAGAACAGTTCCATTAATTCTTGCTTGATGCAAATAAAAAACGCGCTTTATGCGCGTTTTTTATTTGAGTGTAGAGATAATGATGGATCGTTGGCAGGGTGGGGCGGATTTTTTTCGCTTGATAGTACGGGAATCAAGCCGTGTTTTTTATAGATGATTACGGTAGCAGCTTGCGTAAAAAATCAGGTAGTGGTGCGGATTTACCTAATTCATAATTGGCCCACACCATTTTTGAATGCCCTTGTGCATAGAGCGCTTCTTCACCTTGTTTACGAATTTCGTAATAGCTCATAATACTGCTATTTCCCACGGTGCCCAGCAGCATCTTGATTTCGATAAGTCCAGGATAAGAGAGTTGAAGCAGAAAGTCACACTGTGCATTGATAATTACAAAGCCTTCTTTTTTCTGTGATGAGAGCGTGCTTTCGTAGATCTTCCATTTTTCCAACCACTCTACACGTGCTTGCTCCATATAGCGAAAATAAAGAGTATTATTAACATGCCCCAAAGCATCCATATCTCCCCAACGTATTGCTTGGGTGGAAGTTAAAACAAGATTGCGTGTTTCAGATTGGGTAGTCATAAGGAGTTCAGATGAAAATAGAAGTGGTAAAAATCATCACGATGAATGATGAAACGCAAACAGAGCATCATTGGTTTGAGGTGTCGTCATGCGCGCAGGTGGTGGATTTTATCCAATATCTTGCGCAAGCAAGCCCTTCTCATGAGAAGATGTTGAATAGCGCCTTGAAAGCAGAGATGTTGTTTTTAAATGGAGTAGCGGCAAATGCAGAAACGCCTTTGGGTCATGAGGACAGATTAGTGATCGCTCCTGCCATACTGATCGACCCAAAGGAGATGCGCCGCCGTGTTTCAAGTCTTCAAAAGACCAAAAAACAATAAGCTTATTTGCCTACGATAACGATAGAGCAGACATTTTGATGAGGAAAGCCCCCAAGGTTGTGCGTGAGTCCAAAAACAGGCTCTTCTTTTTTCTGCCGATCGCCTGCACGCCCTTGCATCTGAAGATACATTTCATAGATCATGCGTAGGCCTGAAGCACCAATGGGATGACCAAAGCATTTCAGCCCTCCGTCAATCTGACACGGAATTTTTCCATCAGCATCAAAGAATCCATCCATAACATCTTTACTGGCTCCGCCAACGGGTGAGATATGTAAGTCCTCCATGGTGACTAACTCTGTAATGGAGAAACAGTCGTGGACTTCAAGTAAACTGATTTCTTCACGTGGATTCTTTACCCCAGCTTCTTCATAAGCCCGTTTTGACGCAACCTGAGTTGTGGCGAAGTAGCTGCCATCCCATGAATTATGTTGGGCTTCACTGCCGTTTGATACAGCCAGCTGTAATGCCTTCACACGTACAGCATCTTTTTTCCCTAACGAGCGGGCAATTTCAGGGGTCGTTACAATGGCACAAGCAGCGCCGTCACTAACGCCACAGCAGTCAAAAAGCCCTAGTGGCTCTGCAACCATTGGTGCATTCATGACTTTCTCTTCATTCACGATGTTGCGTAAATGCGCTTTAGGATTTTTGCTTCCGTTTTCGTGGCTCTTTACCGAAACATGAGCAATGGCACGTTTCAGATCAAGTGCATTAATGTTGTGCTTGGCACTATAGGCAGTAGCTAATTGCGCAAAGGAGCCGGGTGCAGATAAATTTGGCCAGTACATATCATTTAGGGCACCACGCGTTCGCTGTGGAAGTCCGCCATAGCCATAATCTTTTAGTTTCTCTACGCCAACGGCTAATGCGATATCACAGGCACCGCTTGCAACTGCATAAACGGCACCACGGAAAGCCTCTGATCCGCTGGCACAGTAATTTTCCACTCGCGTTACTGGAATCATGGGCAGTCTTAAGGCGACAGAAAGGGGTACTGCAGACTCACCAACATGGCCTCCTGGGATTGCTGTTGCAAACCAAGCTGCGTTTATTTGATCCTTATCGATTTTTGCATCAGCAATAGCTTCTTGAAACGCCTCAACAATCAGATCTTCGGCATTGGATTCCCAACGCTCACCGAAACGGCTGCAGCCCATTCCAAGAATGGCTACTTTATCTCGTATTCCTGTTTTCATGCTCTTCCTTTAAAAATATGACCAACAATGCTGACTATTGTGCGGGGGTCGCTTTCCAAAAATAACGCCTTAATCCTCTTCTTTCATCAAAGTCATGGATGCGGAATACCATGCGCATGGATACTCCGCTGGCTAATTTCTCAGGCTCATTGATGTCTGTAATATCCATCATCATACGACCTCCATCAAGGAACTCTACCATTCCATAGTAGGCAGGGGGATCTGGGCAATAAGAGAGTACGTCTGCGGTATAAGAATTGAGTTTTGCCGCCGCATCCGCAAAAGGTTGGTCTACTTGGGTGCCTACTTTTTGGCAGTCTGGATTACAACAAACTTTGGATTGAGGAAATTGTTTTGTGTTGCACGCTGTACAGCATCCGCCGATCATTCCTTCCAGCATCGAGATGTTGCGATAGAGTGTTGAGAGTGCCGGTGCTCTTTCAAATTCGGCACGCATGCCGCGATCAATAGGAATCATATCGCGAAATGCCAAACGCTTCATGGGCTGATCTTCGGTTTTACGGCGTAAGATTGATTTAGCATAACCTTGGGCTCCGGCCTTATTTCTTTGCGCTTGCAGCTGAGTGAGCTCAGCGGTCGTTTCAAAGATAATCGCATCGCAACCTTGACCAAAGCCAACAACCATAATGCGTTCATTGGGTTTGGCCTTCTCTAAGGTAGCGCATAGTTGCAGTAATGGATGGGTGGTTCCGGTAAAGCCACACTCAGCTTGCAGTGAATCCACAACGGCTTCTTTAGCAATGCCTACAGATTGAGCGATATTTTCAGCCGTTTTTTTTGCAACGGCTGGAAAGCAAAAATGGTTGATGGTAGAAGCATCAATGTCGGATTTTGAGAGTAGCTGCTTTAATGCGGTAACCGCAATTCGTCCATGACCTTCCTCTCTGGTCCAACGCTCTTCCCACGTATAGGGATAACGGCCTCGTGAAGGGCGGAATCGATCAACGAAATCAGCACTGGTACCATGTATAGCAATGCACTTGGCAATGACGTTTCCCGTGCCTAACAACAATGCAGCGCCTCCATCACCATCCGTTAATTCTTGAGTACTCGCGGCTTGGCTGTCTTGCATCTCTGCAGAGGCAACGATGGTTTGACCTTCACCGGTCATCCGTAATGCGGCCATTAATGTAGAGATACCCGCACGTTGCGAGTTGGAAAAGTCTGCGGTAAAGAGAGAAGGGGATAGGTTGAGCGCTTGAGCAACAACTGCTGAAGACTGCCTCTCACTAAAAGGATATGTGGTTGATGCCATAAAAAGGCTGGATATGTTTTGTCGGTCAAATCCGATGAGTGTGTCTCTTGTAGCTTCAACAGCCATGGTAATGCTGTCTTCATCCCAATTGGCAAGCGAACGCTCTCCTTTAGCCAACCCTTTCAATCCCGCGTTAAACCAAGCGTTAGATTGAAAAATGGCTTGTCGAGAAAGCCGTAGCATAGGAATGTATGCGCCATAGGAAAGTATTCCACTATTCATGAGTTCCTTTCAGTGATGGTATAGTATCTATTAGAATGCACTTCTGAGTACTTCATCAGAGCATCATATCTATAAATTTATGGGTGATAATCAAGAATAAAATGTGGACAACGATAGAATTTGTGTGTATACGTTCTCTATCGTTGTCCACTTAGTAGGCCTTTTTTTAGTTATTAGGACTTTCTTTTTGGTATTTCTTGATTAGGCTTTGGTATTGACTGTACATCTCTGTTCCATTCACACCAGACTTATTGGCTTTTTCAATCCACTCGTCAATATACTTTTGTCCATTAGCCAAGAGCTGCTTTCTTTGCGCTGGCGTGAACTTTGTGACCGTGAAATTTCCGAGCTTGCCGGTTTCTAAATCTTCACTGACTTGTTTGTTGTCTTTGGCAAGGTTTACGCCTAAGTAATCTACAAACTCTAATCCTAGTTGATCGATGATGTCTTTGTTTTTCTGGCTAAGTTTGTCATAAGCTTTTTTATTCATAAACACACCAAAAGCACTAACCATACCAATATTGGCTACGGTGGCGTTATCCACTACCTCATGGAGTTTGTATGCTTTAATGGCATATGGATAAAACAGTGAGCAATTTAACTGTTTGGAATCGATGGCCTGATAAGTTTTTGATGCAGGAATGCTGGTAGCACTGGCACCTAAATCCTTAAGAATCTTATTAAATACCCCGAAGGCACGAATCTTTACGCCTTTAAGATCTTCAATGTTCGAGATTTTTTGACCGTTACAGTAAAAATTGGTTGGGCCTGTTGAAAATGATAGGATGTTGACGAGATTCTTTTTTGCGAAATCGGCTTTTAATTCTTTATTGTCTCTCACCAAATCGTACATTGCCCGCATAGCGACCCATGGATCTCCATTTTCTGAAGGTAAATCGGCGATTGAATACAGTTGCATTTTTTTAGCAGAGTAAGCACCAACAACAGACCCCATGTCTGTAGCATTGGTAGAAATGCCTTGTAGGATTGCTTTCGCCTTAAGAAGGGAGCCTGACCAGTGAAATTCAATTTTCATCTCACCGTTAGTACGCTTTTCAAGCTCTTCAGCCCACCATTTCATTCCAGTAGTGCGCGTGCCTCTGGGCGGGGAGAAGTCAGCAAATCGATAGGTCTCAGCCATGCTGATTCCTGTAAATGCGGTTAGGGCGCAAGCCAGTATTATCTGTTTAGTTTTCATAAGTTCCTCTCAAATAGTAAAAACGGCAAAAAAAAGTTATCGGCTGTAAACCGTATTGGGTAGCAGTAAAGAAATATCCGGGAAGCTGATCAACAAGACTAAGACAATGGCCTCGATAATAAAAAACTTGAGAATGCCTTTGAATATCGTTTGAATTTTGATGTCATTACTGGTGACTCCATTGACCACGAAAACATTCAAGCCAAAAGGAGGAGTGATTAATCCAATCTCTAGTAATTTGACGACGAGTACTCCAAACCAAATTAAGTTCAAATTAGCATCTTCAATTAGGGGAATCATGAAGGGCAGGGTAAGTACCATAATGCCGATAGGGTCAAAAAGGCAGCCCATGATTAAGTAGATGGCTACGATCGCAAGAATCAACATGGTCGGAGTAAGATTGGCCTCGGTCACCATGTTGCTCATATATCCGGCAAAACCTGATAGTGCGACAAAAGAAGAAAGCATGGTCGCCCCCATGGCGATAAGCAGAAGTGGCGCAGACTGCTCAGCGGTTTCACGTAGAGAAAGGATCAGCAGTTTTAGAGAAAGCTTTTTACAGAGAAACCCATAAACAACGAGCAAAAAGACCGATATGCCAGCGAGATCATTTGCTGAAAAGAATCCACTGTATAAACCACCGATAATGATGAGTAGTAAAACAATGGCTGGAGCCAGATCAATGAGTGCGCGTATATGATCTTGAGCCGTGACGGTGAATGTGGCTACGGGTGCTGCATTAGGCTGTAGTTTTGCCCAAGTAAAGATGACAAGTAAATATCCACCTAGAGAGAGTAGGCCAGGTAATACCCCTGCTAAAAACAATTGGTTCACAGATTCTTCTGCAAAGATGGCATAAAGAATGAAAAGAATAGAAGGGGGAATTAACGAGCCTAAGGTACCCCCAACGGCAATAGATGAAGTGGCCATTTCTGGGGAATAGCGGTACTTCAACATTTCAGGTACGCATATGCGTCCCATTGCAGAGGCACACGCCATGCTGGATCCTGTGACTGCCGAAAAGCCTCCGCACCCAATAACAGATGCCATCGCTAGCCCTCCGGGCATTTTTCCCAACCAAAGCCGTATGGAGTGATAAATTTTTTGGGTGATACCTATGTGGTAAGCCAGATGCCCCAGTAAGATAAACATGGGAATGATCGATAGCGTATAGGAATGGAGAAATTCATAGCCGCTAGACAGCATTAAGGACATGGTGGGATCAATAGCACCGATTAAATCCACATCCCTTCCTTGGCGGAAAGCAAAAAACAAATAAGTGCAAGTGAAGGAGGTTGTTAGTAACGTAAACGAAACGGGCACTCGCAGAAACAGCAAGGAAACTGCCATAACAAAGCTGAGTGTGCCGATTGTAGCGGTATCCATATGCTACTTTCCTTGTAATGGTAGTGAAGGGGTAGGCTTCTTTAGGGAAGCCATTAAATTTACGATGAGGCGAATATTTCCCCACAGTACCCCAATAAAAAATGCGGTGTAACCCGGCCAGTAGGGTAACTCTAAAATTCCATCATAATATTCACCGCTTTCAATGACAGAGCTCATATTGATCCAAGAACAATACAGAAAGGCGATAAAGCCTACGAGTGATATCAATGGGATAATGGTTTCAAGGTAGCTTTGTGCTTTGGGGTTGAAATATTGGGTAAGGATGTCTACCGAAACGTGGGCTTTTTTTGTGATGGAATAAGATAAAGGTAATACACAGGAAAAAACCATCAGTTCGCCAATGAGATCTACATCATCAGGAATACGGTAGCCAAATAATCCCCAAGCGATGGTATTAAAAGCAACGATGGAGGTCATGATGCCAATAGCGATTGCTCCCATGTCGTACAACCATTGTTCACTTCGCTCAAACCAGTGAATAGGCCAAGATGAAGACTTTTTCATCTCTGGAGTTTCTTCAATAGATGGGTTCATAGGAATTTTGTTTATTGAAAAAGAAATCAATCAATGGGTCTATTGATGGTTCTAAAGATAAAGCTGCCATTTGCGCAAAGGTTTTTATCTTGATCCAAGAGATGCGCTTCTACAAAATATAAATCACGCCCGCTTCGAGTACAGTGTCCATACGCATCAACAGGCCCTGCGGTTATTGCTTTGAGAAAGTGCGTATTAAGTGAAATCGTTGCGGATTGAAATTTCTTCTTATGACTGACCAACCCTCGGGTAGCCCACCATGCAGTGACATCAAGCAAACCGACAATTACGCCGCCATGAGCAACGAGATTACGGTTTAAATGCATTTCGTTAATCTCCATAGTGAGATGTGAATCTCCTTTTTCAGAAAGTTTTACCTGATAACCTAAAACTTTATGAAAACCAAAGTCAGGCACATCATATTCATTTTGATGTTCTTTGCTCATGAGGTTCCTTTAGTGGCGTATTCTTCACGCAATGCCTTTTTGAGAATTTTGTTTACTCCAGACAAGGGGAAAGGCGCTTCACGAAGCGTAATTTTTTTCGGGCATTTGTAGGACGAAATGCTGTTTTTACAAAAATCCTGAATAGATTGAATCCATTCTTGTTCCGTTTTTTCGACTCTTAGCTCTGGATCATTGAGGCGGACAATGGCATGAGCAATCTCTCCCCACTTCGGATCAGGCTCTCCAATAATGGCACATTCAAGAATGTCTGGATGGCCATACAGGATGGATTCAACTTCAGCTGAATAGATGTTTTCTCCTCCTGAAATAATCATATCTTTGGCGCGGTCTACAAGGTAAAGAAAGCCATCTTTTCCTTGAAAGCCCATATCTCCAGATTTATACCAACCATCAACAATGGCTTGTGCGGTCCATTCGGGCTTTCCCCAGTAACCTTTCATTACGTGGGGCCCACGAATGAAAATTTCTCCGGCCACATCGGTAGGGCAGTCATTTCCATCTAAGTCTACAATACGTACTTCAACGTAAGGCCCAGGGAGCCCAATTGAGCAGACGTTTCGTGCTTCATCAACCGCAATATCCGAATATTCAGGGGATAAGTAAGTCACCAATGGGCTGGTCTCGGTCATTCCATACCCGTTAGAAAATTTAACGTGGGGGAATGCTTCACGTGCTCTACGCAGTAATGGAGGATCCATAGGGGATGCACCATAGGCGATGTAAGCCAGTGAAGAAAGATCTGGTTGCGCCTTCTTAGCGAGCGCTTGTTTGTTGATATAGTCAAGCATGAGGTTCAACATAGTTGGAACCAGCAAAATATGTGAGACTTGTTTTTCCTCAATTGTTTTTAACAGCTCATCCAATCGGTATTGCTGAAGGATGATTGAATGAGTAAATGCTAGCGTTTGCGAGAATACACGAGAGGCCGCCGCCAAATGGAACATGGGTGGTGCGAAGAGAAAGACGGACTCTTGCTTGAATTGATAATACATGACGCTCGCCATAGAATTGACGTAGATATTGGTATGCGTCATCATGACCCCTTTGGGTTCTCCGGTCGTGCCTCCCGTGTAAAAAATCCCTAATACTTGATCATCCCCATGTCCTTCATCCCTAGTTTGTTCGGGGTCTTCTTTTTTGAGTAGTGTTTTATAGGATTCAAAGCCAAAGCGGGGTGTGTCAGATAGTGAAATCACCTTTTCAATAAAAGGGCATAACTCTT